>ML664161.1:7709160-7734984 GCA_007570785.1 Antilocapra americana | reverse complement strand
TAAAGTCAGCTACTGTTTCCACTGTTTCCCCATCTACTTGCCATGCAGTGATGGGACCAGATGCCATGATCTTAGTTTTCTGAATGTTGAGCTTTAAGCCAGCTTTTCACTGTCCTCTTTTTTTTTATCAAGAGGCTCTTTAGTTCTTCTTCACTTTCTGCCATAAGGGTGGTATCATCTGCATATCTGAGGTATTGATATTTCTCCTAGCAATCTTGATTCCAGCTTGGGCTTCATCCAGCCCAGCATTTCTCATGATGTACTCTGCATATAAGTTAAATAAGTAGGGTGGCAATATACAGCCTTGACGTACTCCTTTTCCTATTTGGAAAAGTCTGTTTTTCCATGTCCAGTTCTAACTGTTGCTTCCTGACCTGAATACAGATTTCTCAAGAGGTAAGTCACATGATCTGGTATTTCCATCTCTTTCAGGAGTTTCCACAGTATATTGTGATCCACTTACTTAGCTATATATTTTTTTGTTCTATTTAACCTCTTCCTTTTATTTGGTAACTGTCTTGATCTCTGCTTCTTTGCAACCTAAAATTCTTCTTACTTTGATTTTCTCCTTCTTTTAATATTTTTATGCTTAAATATCTCTGTTTACCTTGTGTTATTTGCTTTCAACCCTTTCCCTCTTTTTATTTACATTTTATGCTTTTATCTGCACTTATAATCTCTCTTTACTCTTAATTCTTTAGTCTCTTGGTTGTTTCATTGGTCTTTACTATTTTTTTATGTTCTAATTATTTTTCCTTATACATTTTAATTTTTTCCATTGTATTTTTAAAAATTTCCCTAACTCTAGTTTAGAGCTTTCTGCTTAATCCCCTCATTTTGTGAATGGAGTTGCTGAGATGCAAAGAGTTAGAAAAGACTTGCTCAAGATCTTACAGTGTGCAATGATGGAACCCAAATAAGAAGTTGGCCTTATTGGTGACCATTCTGGTGCTTTTCAACCAAACGACTCCAATAACAATGACTGTGCAAAGAGTATGACTCCCCTGGTGGCTCAGATGGTAAAGAATCCACTTGCAAAGCAGGAACTGCAGGAGACGCCAGTTCAATCCCTCAGTCAGGAAGATACCCTGGAGGAGAAAATGGCAACCCACTCCAGTAGTCTCACCTGGAGAATCCCATGGACAGAGGAGCCTGGTGGGCTACAGTCCATGGATCACAAAGAGTCAGACACAACTGAAACAACTTAGCATGCACGCATGTGCAAAGAGTACCCATTTTATGTAAAATAAAGAATTCCAGGGACTTCCTTGGAGGTACAGTATTAAGACATCGTGCTTCCTCTTTGGGGGGCTGGGGGGATTGAAGGAAGTGTGTTCAATCTCTGGTCAGGGAAATAAGATTCCACATGCCTTGTGGCACAGCCAAAAAAAATAGGAAAATAAAATACAATAAAATAAAGAAAGCGTGGGTAGCATCTCATTCAAGAGCATTAGGTTTCCGAGACATTAGTGTCAAGACTGTGATTCAGTGTCAGTGATCACCCTGGGAGAAAGCTTTTCTTGATCTTTCACTAAAAGAACGTGTGGAAATAATGTGAAAAAGGGAAAGCCAAGAATTGACTTTATTTGTAAAATACACAGAAAAACAGGGTGTGAAGTCAGAACACAATGTGCAAGCAGGGTGAATCTAAGCAAACAGACAACCCCAAGCCTCCGCTTTCTTGTTTCTAAAATAGATTCACCTGGCTATTCCTGCCTACCCACATCTGTGTTATGTTGATCAGATCAGAGCCCCGGCAGAAAAGCTCTTTGTGAACTTTGTGCCTAGTGGCTCTAATAATGCCTATAAAATTCAAGAGAAATGTTAGAAGAATAACTATATTACAAAGAAAACCATTTTTACTTTTTAAATATCAGTATGTATATTGGTTTTTCTAAAAAGGGAAAGAATAAGATGTTGTGCTACTCTCAATATTCCAAATCATATCCTCCCCTTCTTTTTTAAAAAATCAGATTAGCTTTTATTGACCTTCTGTTGTTTGATGCACATTTCAATCCAGTGCTCTTGGGTTTGTAGCCCTGTGTTATATGCCTGCTTCATTCCTCAAGTTCTGCTGGACTTTTAAAAATGAATATAACACTACCTTAATGAAAAATACTTTATAAGAAAGTCTGTCTTTAGACTCAAATTTGACCTTACAAATCAAGCAATGACTTCTGCAGCAGACATGTGGTTTCTTCCCTGATCTCTTTCTTACTTCTACATTCCCACCAAAGTTCCACTACAGACTTTGTGGAAGTTGACAGTGACAGTGAGAACAAGCATTATCTTTCACATCTGGTATTTGAGATGATTTTTTTATTTCGTTATCCAATAAACTTTTCAGACAGCAATCTTTCAGGGCCTTGGCATCTGGGGTGGTTATCTCTGAGGCAGAACTGGCTCTGCAGCAGCAAATTAATGGATTAAAATGCTGAGTGAATTCTCACTGGTGAGAAATGTGGGAGTAAGAACAATGGATGAGTTAGGTCAAGTGTTACTGATGATGAGGGCACGGATCATGAACATTCTAGACCTGGAGCTGCCTCCCAGCCAGTGCTACAACCACCAGAAAAGAACTGGAATAGAATTGTCGCTCAGGACACTTACGTGAAGGAGCACCAGACCATCTTTTTGCTCTTTAGTATGAAGCCATAGGCAAGAAACCAATCCCTTGCTGTGATCTTTCATGTGATCTCACATGTCTTACTCTGATCTTACATGTCTTGGAAGGACAAAGTTGCAAAGGACAAAGGACAAACTGAAGTTCTAAGTTCTAACTAACTTCCCCTCAGAGACCCTCAAGTCCCTGAGTGACTCAAGGTGGCCTGGAGGGCTGCATCAGCAGTGGAATAAGAAGCTTCCTAGGATGACCTTCTTTCCTCCCCACGTTTCTGGCCCTCTTCACCCGGCACCCATCAGTGACAAAACAAAGGCATCAGAGCCCACCCACAACATTTGACTGCAGTCTTTGTCAGGGTAAGGGGCCTGTGTTTTTGCTGTAGCAAAGCAGAGCAGTTTCCACCTCCAGTTCAGCATAGGCCACCTGGGGAGACTTTGGGAAAAGAGAAGGAAGAGGAGTGACTGGAAGTGAGAAGCCAGACAGGGCACAACCTTAGGGTAGTCTCCTCTTATGAGAGGAGGCTGGCCATCCTACAGCAGTCTAGAACATCCCTAGAGGCCCATTGGGTTGCTCCTAGGACTCTACTACATTGAGACACAGAGGCACTGAGCTTCATTTAAAATACTTTTTTCTTTTTTTGGCTGCCCTGGGTCTTCCTTATGGTGCTCAGGCTTTCATTGGTCATGGCATGCTGGGGCTCCTCTTGATGCAGAGCGCTGGTTCTAGAGCAAGTGGGCTCAGCAGGTTGTGGCGCCAAGGCTCCAGAGCCTACATGCCTCTCTAGTTGCAGCATGCATGCTTAGTTGCTCCTTGGCATGTAGGCTCTGAGCTCCCCAGCCAGGGATCGAACCAGTCTCCCCTGCACCAGAAGGCAGATTCTCAACCACTGGACCACCAAGGAAGATTCTTGAGCTTCAATTTCTGATGTACTCATTTGAAAACCACTTCCTCTTCCCACCAACCACCACAAAGTGCTTCCCCAAACCCACTTGCCCTGTTCAAAGAGGGAAGATGATTTCAAGATGTAAGGGAGAGAGACATTCTCTTTGGGTTTATTTTCACCTGTCTTGCCACTGACGCTCCAAGAGATGCCAGAGCCCCCATTGGGTGTTTGTAAACAGTGAGGATTTTTTGAGGAGAGTTAAGTGTTAGTTGCGCAGTCTGTCTGACTCTTTGCAACCCCATGGAATGTAGCCTGCCAGGCACCTCTGTCCATGGGGTTATTGTGGCAAGTATACTGGAGTGGGTTGCCATGCCCTCCTTCAGGGGATTTCCCAACCCAGGAATCAAACCCAGGTCTTCTGCATTGCAGGCAAATTCTTTACTGTCTGAGCCACCAGGGAAGCCCTTTCTGAGGAGAATGGGATTAATAAATTTAGCTGAGTGTGTCTCTTCAAGTTGCACAAGACAAAAAAGCACCTGGTCAACATCTCGCCCACCACTGAGTTGCACCATCTGCGTGTTACAGTACATTCCTGGAACTCCTCTCTGGTAAACAGCTGTCACGAGAATCATTTCTCCCTGACACTGCTTCTTTTACTGGTGACCTATGGGTCAATAGCACTGAGCAACATTGTTTGCTAAATCTCAATGAGGACCTCATGATCTTCACTCCCACTTTATATGTCAACCTCCCTTAGCACCCTGAAAATTAGCAGCGAATGGTACAGAAGGCAGTGAAAGAAAACAGCACAATGTCGGAAAATGATTAACTCACAGACATTAAAGAGACACAGACTCATAAATAGAAAGATGCCCTGCAGAGTATTGTGGACATTTAGGCACACTTGATAGAAAAATGGTTAGGAACAGGGAATTTTAATTGACTTAATTTAAACTGAGATGACTCAAGAATTGCAAACAAAAATTTTCTGCATGCAGTAGCACCATTCAATTTAGACTGAATGGCCCAGTGATTAACTAATTTGAGACAGTGCTCACTGATAAATTGCCATAGATGCACATCTGTCAAAGGAATTTGTCACAGATTGTCAAACTTCCATGACATGAATGACACAAATCCACTCATTAGGTGGCCCCTTGCTCTTTTCTCAAGGACAAATAACACAAATTCCAGGCTAAAAGAAGGAGCAGAACTCACGTAGCTAGTCAACCTTGGGGGTCACAGGACCCTATACTAACTTTTGGAGAGGAGGTTAGGAACAAAGAATCATGGAAACTGAGAGCAGAAAAATGCTAAGAGCTGACATGTACTGAGAGCTGACTGTGTGCTGGGCTTTATTCTAAGCACTGTATCCATACTATCTTATTTAACCCTCACAACAATCCCTAGAGACTGATACAATCTTCATCTTTCATGTGATGAGACAGAGATTATCCAGTTTGTTCTACAGATGAAGCTTACAGAAGTTGAGCAAGACTTGCCCATAGTCAAAGAGCTAACCCTTTGGGGAGAGAAAATCCAAAAGACGTCTCTTGACGCCAGTCCAGTGCTCCAAACCCTTGTAAGAGGGTGACAAAAATTCATTTTATAAGGTTCACTGGGTTCAGAAAAGACATAAAACCATTTCAGGAAGTCATCTGGACTGGCCAGAAATAGAGACACAGCTGCTCTTCTTCTCCTCCTGTTCTCTCTCAGATCTGCAGAGGCCTTGGGTGCTGGAAAGGGATATCTGGACACCTGAGGAACTGGGCATCACTTGTCTACAGCTTCTAAGCCATGCTAGGAAAGCAAACCAAGAGGAAGCTTCTTGAGGAGGAGGAGTTAAACTAAGACCTCATCCTAACATGGCAGACAGGACAAATTTGGAGAGGAGGCAAAGTGATAGAAACAAAAGTAAGCGATTCAAAAGGGATGGTGAATTGGAAAGATACCTACTAAGCTGAAAACAGAGACATCTCTAATCAAATGTTGTGGCTGAAAGTGGTGGTAGAGGGTCGTTCCAGCTTTATCTGTAGCCTACAAAATTTTCTCAGTGACAATGGTCTCATGTATTTATATTTAATTTGCTATTAAGATGAAGTAGATATTTTTGAAAGGAGAAAAACAGATAAATGAAAGGTGAGGGCAGTGTCTAGACTTGTACGGCTATTGGGTAGCTTTTCAGCTGGTACCTGAGACTCCCAGTGTGAGTCACTGAACGGCTATTAAGGTCACTGTATCAGTCCAAGAGGGGCTTCCCTGGTGGCTCAGCAGTAAAGAATCCACCTGCCAATGCAGGAGATATAAGGTTTAATCCCTGGGTCAGGAAGATCCTCTGGAGAAGGAAATGGCAACCCACTCCAGTATTCTTGCCTGGGAAATCCCATGGACAGAGAAGTCTGGCAGGCTACAGTCTGTGTGGTTGCAAAGAGTCAGACATGACTTAGTGACTAAACAACAATCTGTCCAAGAAGTCAAGAGAGTCACAGCCCCAGTGACCAGGGCTACTTCCTCTTCCCTGCACCTGGGGGCAGTAGGTTTTCCTTGAGAAGGGGTCAAGAGGTCCCCCAGGGAGGGAGAGAGAGAGATTTTGAGGAATTGTCTTGTGTGGTTGTGGGTGCTTGGTGAGTCCAGAATATGATGGGCGAGTACGGCAAGCTGGGAAGTCAGGAAGGAGTTAGAGTTTGAGTCCAAAGCCTGAGAATTCCCTCTTGCTCAGGAGATGTCAGGTTTTTGTTCTATCAGACTTTCAACGGATTGGATGAGACCCACCCACATTCTAGAAGGCAACCCACTTTATTTAGTGTCTACTGATTTTAATACATATCTCATTGAAACCCGTCACAGAAATATCCAGAATAATATTTAGTCAAATGTCTGGGCACTGTGGCCTGCCAAGTTGAGACATCACATCAATCATCACAGCATGTAACCTTTGAGGACCTTAAGAAGATTGTCTTGTGCTGAGACTAAGAGGGAAGGACATGGGGCAGGTTGTCTGTGCCAGTTCTGTCTGTGGCAGCCAGTAAATTAGCCTATTTCCTTTATTCCTTTTCTTTCTTTTAAACTTGCCCATTACTGAGTCAATTCAATGACTAACCTATAGGTGGGTTAGGTGGAACTGGTGCCTCCCTGGTGGCTCAAACGGTAAAAAAAAAAAAAAAAAAAAATCAATGCAGGAGGCCTGGGTTTGATCCCTGAGTTGGGAAGATCCTCTGGAAAAGGAAATGGCAACCCACTCCAGTATTCATGCCTGGAGAAGCCCATGGACATTAGAATCTGACTCAGTCCATAGGTCCCTGAGTCAGACACGACTAAGGGCCTAACACACACAAAAAGGGATTAGTAGATTCTTCTGGCTAGCTCAGTGCTCATCTAGCAACACTCAGACTTTCTCAGATGATAAACCCAAATGCACACAGAGGCCTGGGCACCTCTTGACCCTTTCCCCCAGGTGCAGGAAAGAGGAGGTATCTCTGCTCACTGGGGCTGTGACTCTCTCGACTTCTTGGACCGATTTCTGTTGATCTTTAGTTGCAAAGTCACATCCGATTCTTTTCCAAAGTGAGTGTCCCTGCTTTCTCTTCCTAAGCACCTGTTTAGTTTCTTTCATGGAAAGTTAACCCCACATGAGCAGATATTCTGTTTTGTTCATTGCTGTGATTAGAACCTACAAAGATGTTCAGTAAACTGCATTTATTGAATGTTAAATTGATAAATGTCCCAATGCCAGCCTCAGACTATTGCAACAAAGTAACTCTTTTTGAACTTCTTTCATTTGTTAAACAAATACTGAGTGCCTACTATGTACCAGGCACTCTCAAGCCGCTGCAGATAACAAGAAGGGCAAGGTCTCCTCCACATTCATGGAACTTAAATGTGGTGAGGAAAGTGGACCATGATAGACTGTAGCCTATCACGCTCCTCTGTCCATGGGATTTTCCAGGCAAGAGTACTGGAGTGGGTTGCCATTTCCTTCTCCAGAGGATCTTCCCAAGCCAGAGATCGAACCTAGGTCTCATGCATTGTAGGCAGACATTTAATCATCGAAGGCACCAAGGAAGTCCAGATAACAAAATAGTAACAAATAATAAGTTTAAATAACAAAATAATTTCAATATTTGATATTTTAATAATTAGATATTTTGACTAGACATTTCAACTTATTAAATGTTTAATTTTTAATAAATAATGGTAAATCAGATTTCAAGCATAGATTTATGAAGAAAATAAAGCAAAGTAACAGGCCTGAGAATGAGTTGGGGAGTAGGTTGTGTCCACCTTAAGAAGCCTGCTTGGAGAGCCTCGGTGAGCCCTCAAGGGAATGTAGAGGAGCCAATCTCAGACAAGCCTGGGCTGGAGTGCTGAAGGCAGAGCCACATCAAGTACAAAGGTGCTGAGACTGGAACACTTTAATCAAGTCTGAGGACAATGTGGCTAAGCCCAGAGAAGGAGAGCAGTAAAAGGCTAGGTCAGTGTCAGGGAAAGCTATATCAAATCAGCCTCTCAGGCTGTGCTGACCAATGTGGGTTTCCTTCTAAGGGTGACAGGGAAGTCTTTGGAGACTTTTAAGCAAGGGGTATTACTTTCTGGTGCATGAGCCGCAAGAGCTGTGGGTTCGATCCTGGATCAGGAAGAGATCCCTGGAGGAGGGCATGGCAACCCACTCCAGTATTCTTGCCTGGAGAATCCCATGGACAGAGGAGTCCATGGGGACACAAAGAATCAGACACCACTGAAGCGACTTAGCATTACTGTCTGGTTTACTTTTTAAATCACCATTGGCTTCTCTGTCAAAAAGAGGCTGTAGGATGAGATGGGCAGGGAAGCCAGGCTGGGCAGTCACATTCAGGAGAGATGCTGGTGGGGTGGATCAGAGTGGGATCTGTGGAGAGGGTGAGAAGAGGCAGGCTACAATGAGGACAAACTTGACTCAGAAATCTTAAAATACACTGGCCTTCTTCAGAATCTAGGACTTCCCAGTATTCTTCCCACACTCCTGGCTTGGCCCAGTTTGAACTCATTTTATTTGGTTCCCCAGAGATGCCTTTATACTTCTCTATACCTAATCCGATTGGAGAAGAAAGCAGCATGCTAAGAGAGTGAGTTGCCTTTTTTCCATTTATAGAAATAAGCTCTCATTTCACTCAAAGATATTATGGGGTTTCCCAGGTGGCTCAGCTTGTAAAGAACCCGCCTGCCAATGCAGAAGAAGCAGAAGTAGGTTCGATCCCTGGGTGGGGAAGATCCCCTGGAGAAGGGAATGGCTACCCACTCCAGTATTCTTGCCCGGAGAATCCCCATGGACAGAAGAGCCTTGCAAGCTACAGTCCATGGGGTCACAAAGAGCCTGACATGACTGAGCGACGGCGGGCAAAAATAATACAAAAAAAAGAAGGGGAAGCTTTTTTCCATCCTTGGAAAACTCTCTCTAGTTAGAGCCACTGGTGCCTACTATGAAGATTAAATTAATCAAGAAGTAATCAGAATATGACTTGAAGTGTTTAAAAAGTGAATCCTAAAACAAACAAACAAAAAAACACCCACCACACAGAGCTGGTTTTGCACCGCCCATAGGGCGTCTCTGGGTGATTCTAGGCACTGGTGCACCTCATTGGGTGGCCCCCATCCTGACAGCAAAGCGAGAAAAGGCTGACTTTATCTCACAACCAGGGAAACAGCGCGATAACTCCGGGCAATCGGACGAGGAGCCGCTGCTCCTCGGGTGCGCGCAAAGGCAGACTCTCCCGAGAGGCTGAAATGCATCATCAGTTCTCTGATAATACCTAAATACCAATGCAGTCGCTGTTAACAATTCCTCCACCCTACAACTGGAGATAAAGTTTCAGCCCATCCCTAAAGGTGCAGAGATTACTTATTTCTGAGGAAGAGCAAAGCAGGAGAGGTCTGGACTAAACCAGAGGAAACTGGTCTGGGTAGCTTAAGGTCCCGCATCCCATGTTAACGAATAGCAGAGTGCACTTCCAATGGAGAGAACAGCTACCCTACTCGCGCTGCGCAGCTCCAACTTAGTAAAAGTTAAAGGTTTCCTGACCTCACGCCGCACTCAAGGACATCTCTTAAAAGGAAAATTTCAAAAATAAAGGTTTGTAAATGGTGGGGACTATCATTTTGACGGCAGCACAAAGACTTTCTGGCAGAATGTGAAGTCACTGGAAAATGATTGCTAAGGAGTCCTCTCCTGAGTAAAGGAGCTCTGACAATGGTTGTGGGCATCACCAGCTGAAAACTAGAGCAGAAAGCCAGGAGCCAGGCTATGCACTAAGGGCAGCGTAGCTCCCTGGGGTCTTCAAAGTCTGATTTCACAACTGCTCCCCAAAGCTTGGCTGTGCAACGGAGAGTGCCTTCTGTTATGACTGAACTGGTTAATGTGTGTAAAGTGCTGAGGGCAGCACCTGGCACTAAGGAAGAACTCATAAAGATTAACTATCTTTGCTAGTAATACTCCTTCACGGCTTTTCACCAAGAAATTACTGTATTGTTGTCTATGGTTACGTTTATCTCTCCTTATGCATTATGAGCTCTGAAATGTCTTTTTATATTGTGCATCTCAGAGCCTGGGACTGTGACTTGAAATGAATTATTTACTCACTTGCATTATCTCTTAGAAGTGACAGAAATGGAAAGAGGCTGGAGAAATAAAAGACAAATGAAGTCTGAGTTTCCTTTACATCCTCACCCTCTGTTTCTTTGTAATACCCCTCATTTAGGGGCTGTTTGCTACATTTTCTCTGTTGGACACTGGTTCCAGTTGAGCCTCAGTGGAACCAGTAACACTCTCTGCTAGACACAGTTCAAGCTTAACCAAATGAGATGTCACCTGTCTCCCCACAAAGACTGGACCTCATAGAGGATGCACAGACGGGCACAAGCCCAAGCCCTGTGAGCAGGTTTATTTGAGACCTCTGCACTACTGCCCCTGACAGGTACTTCCTGACATACACTGAACCAATAACAGTAATAGCAAAAACAATAGCAACCAACATTTGCTGAGCACTGATTGTTTCATATATCACCACGTTTAACCCAATCAAAAAAGTAAAACTAAGGCACAGAAAAGTCTCGTGCTTAAGGTCACACCACTAGTAAAATGGTGAGATTCAAACCCAAGTCCACGACTCTCCAAATCCATTCAGGTAACCACTCAAGCCCACAGGGACCCCTGGCCACACAGTCTGGCTCTGAAGCACAAGCACCACAGCATGGTTCTCTGCAGGGCATGTGCCTCCTGAGTGCCTCTTTCTTGTCCCCACCACAGCGCACGCCAGCCAGCACATCTCATTTTCTACAAAAGACTCTATAAGCTTTCTTTTTCACTTGCCCCTGGTCACTACCACACTTAGCACATGCCTTAAAACTCAGCCGTCTCTGGTTTGTAACTTACACTGAAGAAACCTGCTCCCATTTTCCTTCCTGGTGGAACAAAGACACTGGTGCCACAGGTGACAGAGGCAAAGCATTTATTGATCAGATTCTCATCGATATTCACCTCTGCCCAAGATTAGACTTGGCCTCCCAGCCTGGCCCCTCCTATTCTAATGTATAACTAGTCTCAGAGAGCTGGAGAAGGACATTCAGAAGCGGGCCACTGCATCTGCCACTCTAGACCTGGAATTAAGAGGAGGACTCCGACCCATAAAATGACAGAAGACAAGGTACAGTTGTATTATGTCCGTTTGCGGACATGAATAGGGAAATCTGTCCAAGTCAGTGAGCATATTGAGGATTATGTAGGAGTATATTGAAGATTTGGGGGATGCTGGGTGTAGCTACTACAGATGAGCCCTTCTTCTCTTAGCCATTTGATAGTTAATTTAGCTGCTAAAAAATCATAATTTTTTTCCAGTAATTGGAAGTTTAAGGATATTTGCTCTGTTTTCTGACTAGTCTGTGTAATGTTTTCTCGAGTGGTACTGCATAACCATATTACTGAAGGAATGTGCAAAAAAGGGCACTTTAACCCAAATCTAACTAACAATGAAACTGATCTGAAATCTTCAAAAATATCAATATATGAGGACTGTCCTAGATTAAAGGAGACTAAAGAAGACTATTCTAGATTAAAGGAGACAAAGAAGAACTGACAGCCAAATGCAACAAGTGAGCTTAGATTGTGGAAGGAAGAAGAAAACAGCTCCAAGGGACAATATGGGGATAGAAACTGTGGGTATATTGCATAATATTTTATAACTACTACATTCTTGGATATGATAATGGTATTGTAATTGTGTAGGAGACTGTCTTTTTCTTAGTGAGTACATGCTGAAGTATTTAGGAGTAAAGTGGCATAAATACCTGCTACTTATTTTTGAATGATTCGCCAAAATAACACAGACACACACAGAATAAAACAAATGTAAAGGCTAACCATTGGTGAACACAGGTGAAGGTTATGGAGTGTTCACTGTGCTACTCCTTCAATTTCTCTGTAGATATAATACTTTTCAAAATAAAAACTTGAAAAGAGAAAGGTTATGGTGTGTTGCTCCCTTATAAGTGTCCCCCAGCCAAATCACAGTCATACAGGTAGGTAAATGGGTGTTCGAGGCAGGACCTCTGAGTTCTGATCTGGTGTAACTTCCTCTGCCGAGCCTTCCTTCATGTCAGTAAGAGACAAGGCTAGGAACACAGGCTTTGTGGTCATGATCCTGGATTGGGAGTATGCTAATGTTGCCTACCTGCTGTGATATGGGGGTTAAGTTCTTTAACTGGCCTATCCACCAATTGAGATTTTAAGGATATTTGCTCTGTTTTCTGACTAGTCTGTGTAATGCTTTCTCAAATCGTTTTTCTCTCTTGCAACAAATTAAAAGCACATTGGAATAGAACATAAGGCTATAGTATGGGAGATACAGGGATTATAATAGTTCTTTACTGTATGGGGCTTCCCTAGTGGCTCAGACAGTAAAGCGTCTGCCTGCAATGCATGACACCTGGTTTCAATACCTGGGTTGGGATGATTCCTTGGAGAAGGAAATGGCAACCCACTCCAGTACCCTTGCCAAGAAAATCCCATGGACGGCAGAGCCTAGTAGGCTACAGTCCATGGGATCGCAAAGAGTTGGACACAACTGAGTGACTTTACTTTCTTTCTTTCTTTCTTTTTACTGTATGGGAGTAATTAAATGACATAATATTAAAGAAACTCAGATGACAAACAGGTTACTATCAATAGCTGTGTGTTTGTATAATGTATATTTAAGGAATACTAACTAGGATTTCATGATTTCCTATTACAGCCCAGGATACAGCTAAAGTAGATAAAACTTTAAAAGCAGTATAAAGATAAATATTGAGTTAATAACTATATAGATGATATGTAGATTTGGCAAAAAAAAATCATGAAGGTAGTGTTCAAACAACTGAAGTTTGGTAGATACTGCAAAACAGAAGGTGCTTGTCCACAGTGCCTGGCACATAGAAGATACTCAAGTTTCATTTAAAATGATCATCACCTTCCCTTACTGCTACTGTTGCTAAGTCGCTTCAGTTGTGTCTGACTCTGTGCGACCCCATAGACGGTAGCCCACCAGGCTCTGCCATCCCTGGGATTCTCCAGGCAAGAACACTGGAGTGGGTTGCCATTAGGAGCCTCAGAAATTGTGCACTTCTCTTGAGAATTAAAGAATTGCCTAAAAAGGGAACCCAGAAAGAATGAGAACTAATGTAAAGCCCTACGTGTCACCTTTGTAAATTCACCCAGGTTGAAAGGAGTAGCTAAACACGAGACTGAGGGGTAAGAGACCTGGATTCTCACTCTAGATATAGCCAGTAATGCATTGTATAATTTAAAAGACTTCGATTCTCCAACTGAAAAAGGAAGAAATTAGACTAGAATCCACTGCTCTCAAAGGTCCCTTGAACCTTGAAAATTCTATAGCTTGAGAAACTCCTGGACTTTTCCGAAGTTGAGTGCAAGATCGCCCTTGACTTGATGTTTGTGGTATTTTGTAGAGGAAACAGTACAAGCTTCTCCTCATCGCCTCGTCAATCAATAGCTGCTGAAAATCTGAAAGTCGTTTTGTTTAGCAGTGGGAGTTTAAGATGAGCTCTGGGTTCCAATAAAAGCGTATCTATTATTTACCAGCTATGTGTGTTGGGAATACCACTTAGTCTCTGAGCCCTGGTTTCCTCACCTGTAAAATGGGGATATTTTGTAGTAGTGTTGTGAAAACTATTTGTTTAAAAAATTGACAGGTGGTTTTCTTGGCAAGTGTGATGAACAAGATGATAATGATGCGATTAAAAATCAGTTGTTTTATAGCCCTTTTATTATTTATAGGAAGACTATAGTGTGTGTCTTATTCAGTCTTTATAGCAATTCTATGCATAACCATTATACCCATTTTGGGGGCAAAGAAAGTAATGCTTGGGGATGTTAAGGGCCTGGATGGGACTCTTATAGGTTTTCTGACTCCCAAGTTGATTTGTTTTTCCTAATGGACTCCATCTGACCTCTAAGTCACAAAATAAACACCATGTTTTGTTCTGTGTTAAGTTTCAGCCCACTTGCCTATATTCTTTTCTTCTACATTTATCCAGCAGCATATTTTTAATTGGATATAGAGCATAGCTTTCTTTAACTTAAAATTATTAAGCTCCAAATGTCTTTCAAAAAGTGCAGGCTTAATACCTTGCTGCCTATGCAAAGGTTGAGAAAAGACTTGAATATCTTCTACCACGGTGGTTACAGGCCTTCAGGCAAGTTCCTTACCCTTTCTATATCAGTTTTCCCATATGTAAAATGCTAGAATTCCAACCTACAAGGTTATTGAGAGAAAAGACAAACCAGTTAGAACACAGAGCCTGGAGAGAGTAAGCCCCCAGCTAAGTTTTCACTAGCTCCTGTGTACTTATTTGTGGGTCAGCCTCTTGGATGCTAGATTGAATGAATTAGGGTTAAAGAGCTAATTCAAATTTAGTAGTTTTCAGAAATTCTCCCTCTCATAAACAGAACTTTCTCTGACCAAATCTAACCACATAGAAGGATGACTACAAATGTTACCTCTTTTTATTTGACAACGGAAAAGGAAAAGATGGGATGCAAAGAGCCTGTTCAGAATGGAGTTCAGAGAGGGAAATCAAGCCTGAAAATAAGAGATACAAAACAAAAAAGAAAATGCAAGCAAACAGTTCCAGAGACTTTGATATTTGGAATGATCACTACAGTTGGGAATTCAAATCACCTGCTTTAAATAAATGAAATTGCTTCTTATCTGACCAAAAATTTCTCTCTCAAGGAGTTAAAGTGGGGAACTACAGGCCATAAGGTGGCAGGACCAGAGCCTTCACTCAAGAAAAGAAGCCAGGAAGACCAGAGGACAAAGATTTTAAGAACATCCTATGATTTCTAAATATTTAAAACCTCTCCTGAGTGGGACAAATGAAGAAAGTAGCATCAACATATATACACTATCATGTGTGAAATAGATGGCAGGTGGGAAGTTGCTGTATAACACAGGGAGCCCAGCCTGGTGCTCTGTGATGACCGAAACGGGTGGGCTGGGAGGAGGGGATGGAGGCTCAGGAGGGAGGAGATCCAGTTCCAGTGCCAGGCCAGTCATTCAGTCATTTTCAACCCTTTGTGACCCCATGGACTGCAGGACAGCAGGCTTCCCTGTCCATCACCAACTCCCAGAGCTTACTCAAACTCATGTCCATTGAGTCGGTGATGCCATCCAACCATCTCATCCTCTGTTGTCCTCTTCTCCTCCCGCCTTCAATCATTCCCAGCATCAGGGTCTTTTCAAATGAGCTAGTTCTTCACATAAGGTGGCCAGAGTATTGGAGTTTCAGCTTCAACATCAGTCCTTCCAGTGAATGTTCAGGACTGATTTCCTTTAGGATGCACTGGTTGGATCTCCATGCAGTCCAAGCGACTCTCAAGAGTCTTCTCCAACCTCACAGTTAAAAAGCATCAATTCTTCAGCGCTCAGCTTTCTTTATAGTGCAACTCTCACATCCATACATGACTACTGGAAAAACCAAAGCTTTGACTTTATATCTTTATATGTATATAATTATGGCTTTGTTGATATATATATAATTATGGCTGATTCAAATTGTTGTATGACAGAAACCAAAACAACATTTTAAAGCAATTCTCTTACAATTAAAAGATAAATTTAAAAACTCCTCTCTCCTATCTCCTTCTCAGTGATGTTTTTTGTTATCCTTAAGTGGAAGAAAGTGATCTTAGGAGTAACTCCAGTATTCCTACAGCAATTATGACAATTTAATTGGGAGGGAATGAAACAGGAGTTCTATCTTTAAAAATTAACTTTTACTTTTGTCAAAGAAATGTAGGAACAGCTAACACTGTTGTGACTGAGACTCATTCGGAATGGCAGAGGAAGGCCGATGGAGTGTGTGTGTGTGTGTGTGTTTGTGCACACTCAAGTGCATGCACTCAGTCGTATCCACTCTTTAAAACCCTGTGGACTGTAGCCTGGGGCTTTCCAGGGTGCTAGTGGTAAAAAAAAAAAAAAAAAAAAAAAAACCACCTGATGATGCAAGGGATGTAAGAGGTGCGGGTTCAATCCCTGGGTCGGGAAGATCCCCTGGAGAAGGGAATACCCACTCCAGCATTCTGATCTGGAGAATCCCCATGGGTAGAGGAGCCAGGCAGGTTACAGTCCATAGGGTCACAAAGAGTTGGCAACACTGAAGAGACTTAGCACGCAGCATGCACAGACTGTAGCTTGCCAGGCTCCTCTGTCTGTGGAATTTTCGAGGCAAGAATACTGGAGCAAGTTGCCATTTCCTCCTGCAAGGAATCATCTTGACCCAGGGATCAAACCCGTCTCTTGGGTCTCCTGCGTTGGCAGGTGGATTCTGCACCACTGCACCACCTGGGTAGAGCGGACCAAACCTGCTTCAGCCACTACCTTCAGCCCCAGTTTCCGTTCCTGCTCACCACTGCCGTGGTCGCTGGTTGTACTCAGAATAAGAAGAAAGGAACTATATGCTTGTCTGGTAGGGACCGGAGAGCCAGCAGAGAGCAGAAGCCTCAGGTGGAGTGGGAGGCGCCGTCAGTAAGACGCTGGGAGACCCTGCTGCCGGGGGGACAGGGGTTGTGGGAGGAAACTGGGGAGCAAATTGTGGCCCTGGGCTTGGTGTTGGGGAGAACCTGAGGTTCTCCAGCTGAGCTACAGAGGAGCAGTTGAATAGCCTTTGTTTGCCTTTTCAATTTTTGCCGAAAACCTCACAAAGGTCCTCTGTGGGTGTGTAAGGATGGCGGGCATTTGTGTGGTGAGTGGTGGGAAAATGCACTTGGAATTGGTGGGCATTTGGTCATTTGGCTTCAGCATCAAAACTGGCAAACTCTATGAATATGTGCACTCTTGGATATTTTTTCCAATTTAGGAAGATTAGGATCCTAGATTTTCAGATATGTTTGGCTTTTGAATGTCTGTTTCTGATTCATGAGAAATTCAAAGTAACCAAGTAATTAAAAGCATAGGTTCTAGATCCAAATCACTATTCTACAACTTACTGGCTGTAAGATCTTAATCTAGTCTAGTTACCTATAAAATAGGATTACTAACGGTACTGTTATGAGGAGTGCTGTTGGCAGAATAAGGGCCCTCAAAAGATATCCATAACTTTGTCCCTGGTTGTGTCCTTTGTCCCGTGTGAATCTGTTACCTCACGCAGAAAAAAGGGCTTTACAAATGTCTTTACTATTATGGACCTTGAGATAGGGAGATTCTCTTATGAAGATGGAGGAAAGGCACAACTAACTGAGGGATGTTGTGGCCTCCAGAGCTGGGAATGGCCCTTGCTTTACAGCCAGCACAGACTCTGGTCCTTCAACCAGAAGGAACAAAATTCTATCGACTCAAATTTTCCCCTACATCCTCCAGAAAGGAACACAGCTTGCCAACACCTTAATTATAGTCTGGTGAGACTAGTATCAGACTTCTGACCTACAGGAACTGTAAAGTGATACATTTGTGTTACTCAAGCCACTAGTTTGTTGACTTTTTGGTAATAGCGACAAGAGAAAACTGCTATTACACACACACACACGAAGTATATGTGAAGTGATGCTAAATCACTTGAGTCATGTCTGACTCTGTCCTACCCCGTGGTCTGTAGCCTGCCAGGCTCCTCTGTCCAAGGGATTCTCCAGGCAAGAATATCGGAGTGGGTTGCCATTTCCTCCTCCAGGGGATCTTCCGACCCAGGGATCAAACTCGCATCTGTCTCCTGCATTGACAGGCGGGCTCTCCACCACCAGCACCACTTGGGAAGCCCCTTCTTATAGGAGAGGAGATTTAATGACAAACATGAGAATGCAGAACCGTGTATGACAGAGAGCAGGTGCACAACAGTCTTTTAGGAGAAAACATCAGCCTGCCAAGTGCAGAGCTGAGCGCTGTGGGAAGATGTGGTCTTCAGCCAGTGGCTTCTGGGCCTCCTGCTTTGCTGCTCTCCTGCATTCTGTGAGCTCCATGCCCAGCCCTCAACGGCTGCATTTCTGGTTTGATTCTCTAGTTCAAGTTTCCAGGTGCTACTTACAACTCTGTACATATAACATTTTCATGCTTCCATGTCAAGATGCAAAGTAAGTGACTCTGTTTGTAAAGCAGTTCTCAGAGACAATTTAGTATAGTGTCCTGTGGGTGCCTCTTTAAACATATATGCCCTGATCCCATCACTTAGGGTTTTGTGTTAACTTAAAAATCTTTCACACTTCCTAGTACATGCTGAGTCTGACACAAGGAACCCCTCTTATCTCCTATCTCAAAACCTATTATTCCTATTCATATAAGCAAGAACTCAGATTCCCTTGTAGCTCAGTAAAGAATCCACCTGCAATGCAGGAGAGCCCTGGAGAAGGCATAGGCTACCCACTTCAGTATTCTTGAGCTTCCCGGGAAACTCAGACAGTAAAGAATTTGCCTGCAATGCGGGAGACCTGGGTCGGGAAGATCCCCTGAAGGAGGGCATGGCAACCCACTCCAGTATTCTTACCTGGAGAATTCCATGGACAGAGGAGCCTGACAGGCTATAGTCCATGGGGTTGCAGAGTCGGACACAACTGAAGTGACTTAGCACATACACATGTGGAAAAGGATGTTTAGTTCCTTCCCTGGATGAAGCTATCCCAGACTTTGTGCCGCTCTGGAAGTATAGGAGAAATGAAAGACACCCACAGTCCCACAGGAGTGAGCCCTGCCAGGAACATAGGGGTATATGATGAATGAGTATCAAATGGCAAGAACCACCATGGAACCTGTCAGAAGCTCATGCTGCAGACTGATGGACGGTGGGTAACTGAAATTGCCGGCTGTTTCCAAGCCCTGTGTTTCATTCCCCACAGGTCACCGGGACCTTGGTTTTTGCTGTCTTCACTGCTGTGCTGAGTTCCTTCCAGTTTGGATATGACATTGGTGTGATCAATGCACCTCAACAGGCAAGTGAAACGTACAATTCTCTTTTCGGCAATTTCTGTCAGTGGCAGAAAGATATCAGCTCCTCATTCAGAGAGATAAAGTGTGCCCACATGGGGAACACGTGTAATCCGATCTTCTGTCAGGTACCACGTGCATGGTTCCAATGCTGACAACTTGACCTTTACTCCTCATTTAATAACCCTCATAGAAAAAGAAAGAGTAATGACTAATTCTTGATCTCTGATTCTGCTGTTCGCTGAGCTCACAGAAAACTTCAGCCAGAATCCCATGTGCCAAAAGGATTTAAAAAAAAAAAAACAAAAAAAGGCTTAAGAGCTTATTGCAGCATACATTCAGAACTCCTAGCCAAAAATGAATGGAAATGCCAGGGTGTAAGAAGAAACAGTGGAAGTATAGGATTTTTTCAGTGCAGAAACATGTACTGAGCACCAACTCACTGTGTGCCAGGCACCAATATAGGCTCTCCCCTGCTGATTCGCCCGACAACCTGGTTATGCCCATTTTTTGTCCAGATCAAAGCATTTTGGAGCCTTGGCGGGGGGGTGGGGGGTGGAATCGGGTAAAGGTAGTTAAAAGGTACAGACTTTTAACTGTAAGATAAGTACTAGGAATGTGATGTTCAACATGAAAAATGTAATTAAACATAATTAATACAGCTGTATGTTATATATGAAAGTTGTTAAGAGGGTAAATCCTAAGTGTTCTCATCACAAGAAAAAAAAGACAAGCAAAGGAGAAACCCTGTAGGAGCCTAACACTAGAAAGATTCTAGTCCTTCCCTCTACGTCAGTCTCCCATGTATGTTCCAAAGTAAAATAATATAAACCTTTTAAATAAGTCAAGAAGTCCAACAGAGTTTGGATTTTCTCCACATTGACTCTTTGGGTATTTTTAATATTGGATAGTTTCTAGCATTTTTCACTTTTACTATCTGCATCTCTACTCTGGTTCCCAGGAAATACACAGGAGAGGGATGTCATTTGTTTCAGATCCCACAGCCTGTAAGTGGGGGAAATCAGGTCTTCATTCCCTCTGCCATAACTCGGACCACCAGGTCATTTAGGGTGGGACTGATATAGTGTTCCTCTTCTTAACACCAGTGCCATGCACAGTGATTGATATAAACATAAAGTGCTTAGTGAATGAAGAAGAGAGAGAGAGAGACAGAGAGAGAGGAGAAGCTGGGAAAAGGGTGGCATAAGGTGACAGTACAGGCTTCTGTTGGGTAGTCTCTGTGAATCCATCATATTTCGTCTGCTTCTCTTAACATAGTGGACTCTAAGGAAAATGTAAGAGACTACAGGGTGTGAATGTGTGAAACGTGTACTTGCCAAGTCCGTCTGTTGAAAAGGGTTGCTCCTTGGACCAAAAAACGCTCTCTGGTTATACACCACATAGCATCATGAATGTGGCAGGTCTTGCCAAGGCTGAGAGATTTAGGGACTCACTCTAGGGGGTTGAACCTTCTTTCTGTGGCTAATAAAATGTGTCAATGTAGCAGGATTCATGAAATCTGGCATCGGTAGAACCTTTTCTCTTCTTGTGGGAGAACTTTTCAAATCCTTATTTAAACCATCCTCTTCAGTGTTGGAAGTAAAAATTAATCTAAGGTTCCCCTCCTCTAATCCAAGTCCTAGAGCCAGACCTGACAACAGAGGTCATCCCTCTCTGGCATCAGGATTAGTGCCCTCTCTATAGTCCCTTCCATCTGTATTTTAAGAGCTGTTTAAACACCATTATGTAAGAAGAATTTGTATTTTATTGGAAGAATGACATTTGGAATTATTCTAGGGTATTTTCAAATCACACTTTTTATGAGTGTGAAAACTATGTATACCTGTTGCAGAAAGTTTCAGAAAGAAAACCATTAGTGATTATTCATGTAGCACAAACTGCTGAAAACATCTGGGCTGTTTCCTTTCAGCCTTTCTTCTGTGTATATTATCCGTATAGAGTGACCTTCCCATGAGGCAAAGGTCTGGATCAGAGTTCTTTTTATCATAGGAGGATGTAAGTTCTCTCCTTCATCAGCTGACTTCACCACAGAGGACTTCGCCCAGGTCTGGCAGCCTAGGACATCTGCATTCCAGGTCACTGTTAGAGGTCCTCCCAGCCCACTGCTGCCAAGTGGTGACCAAATCATCCGGAGGAATGACATGGAAGAAGAGCCAGAAGGATGTGCCTTTTCTCAATTATACTTCTGTTTGAGTTTGCCTCTACTGAAACATTATAAAATATGGCTCTGTGAAATCTAGTTTTGAATACTGTTTACTCTATAACCTACTGCATTCAGTGAGGACCCACACAAGACACTTCCTTTAGGTCTCAATACCTTCTCAGGGACTTCTGAGTTAGTTTTGATCTTCACAATTCACCAATATACATGATTGTTTTCCTCTCTTTTCACTGGCTGCTAGGAAACTTATTAATAAGTTTATAGCTCACCTAAAGCATGGATAGAGCACCTGGTGTTTGAATTTTGTATGCTAACTTTATTTTTGGCCTCAACTTTCTCAAACTTTTTTCTTATATCCATTTTTTCTTTCTGTTAACATATTTACAGTAGCCAATTTAAATCCTGCTATGCAAGGGGTAACAATGGCATGAAAATGTATCTTTTCAGCTTACAGGATAGTTTCAATTTGGACAGTTGCCAGTCTTTAAAACTTGAAGAGTTTTACATAAAAATACACATGGCTTCTCTTTAAAAATTAAAGGCCATGCAACGCTAGTCTCAAATTGCAGCTTCCTCCTTCAGATGGGACAAATAAATCCTGCCCACTCAGTATTATATTCTCAATAGTTGTTGTTTAGTCACGGAGTCATGTCAGACGCTTTGTGACTCCATAGACTGTAGCTCACCAGGCTCCTCTGTCCAAGGGGTTTCCCAGACCAGAATACTGGAGTGGGTTGCCATTCCCTTCTCCAGGGATCTTCCTGACTCAGGGATTGAACCCATGTCTCCTACATTAGCAAGCAGATTCTTTACCACTGGAGCCCATATTCTCAATAGTATAGACTATATTTCAGCCCTCAAGTTATCAAGCTTCTTCTTGCCTCCTTTACTTATTTGTTCCTGCCAGGTTCCTGTTTGCACTGGAATTTGTGACCTCTGTTTTATAGGATGTGGTCAACTGTGAGCAATCAATATGCATTAGTATGTTCATAACACACATAATTGAAATAATCCTGCTTGAACACTTAACAAATAGTTTCAAGGAAAAACAAACCAAAAATATACAGAATGTTTGAAATATTTCAGCTATTTTTCTTTATTTTATCTCCTTAGGTAATTATAACCCACTATAGACATGTTCTGGGTGTTTCACTGGATGACCGAAAAGCTATCAACAACTATGCTCTCAACAGTACAGAGGAATTGCCCACAAGCCCAGGAGACCCAACACCAGTCTCTTGGGCCGAGGAAGAGACAATGACATCAGCTAGCCTTATCACCATGTTCTGGTCCCTGTCTGTGTCCAGCTTTGCAGTTGGTGGAATGATTGCATCGTTCATTGGAGGGTTGCTTGGGGACAAGCTTGGAAGGTAGGCAAATTTCATAAATAAGCATACACACAGGAAAGTCACTATTTGGGGTTTCAGAATTTGTTTAGAAAGAAATCATCTTCCATCTTGTGGGGTAGTTTTAGAATTGTTTTTTTCAACTCATGACCTTATGAGTTAGGTTGGTATTGGACCAAATAAGGGCTTCCCTGGTGTCTTAGATGGTAAAGAATCTGAATGCAATGCAGGAGACCCAGGTTTGATCCCTGGGTCAGGAAGTTCCCCTGGAAGAAGAAATAGCAACCCACTCAGTATTCTTTCCTAGAGAATATCATGGACAGAGGAGCCTGGTGGGCTACACTCCATGGGGTCACAAAGAGTCTGACATGACCAAGCAACTAACACTTTTACTTTCTGGACCAAATAATAGAGAAAACTGTTGCAGTAAACTACTTAATTGTGAAGATATTTACAGAAGAAGTGAATTTGGTGTGTATTTCTAGAAAATCACTTTGATTCTCTGACTTTATAACTTATAACACATGTTAAGAAACCACAGCCCAAGTGGTTTACTCAGGAACTCAAGGGAAGAATCAAGCATGGAATTTTTAAATCCATTGTTGGCTTCACCAAACTGCTCCATTTCTTAGACACTCAGTTTTTCCTTTTCAGATTAGAATTTGACATCTGGATCAGTCAAGCCGTGTAAGGTTAAGTCAATATCACCACCTCCCAGTTGCCCAGTGTACTTGAGAGGGGGTTTCTAGCTGCTGCTACTGCTGTCTTAAAACCCAACCACAAATGAAGCAAGCGGTATCTCCATTTCTCAACTTTCTATTTTGGATTGAAACTTCTGTTTTGGATTAAAAACATCAGTAGAACTCCTTTACATCCAAATTTCATCTAGTCATGTGAAACACTAAAGCTCTTGGAGTTCCCCCCACCCCCATCAGCTCAGTCCAGTCACTCAGTCATTTCCAACTGTTTGCAACCTTATGGACTGCAGCACACCAGGCTTTCCTGTCCATCGCCAGTTTCCGGAGCTTGCTCAAATTCATGTCCATCGAGTTGGTGATACCATCCAACCATCTCATCCTCTCTTGTCCACTTGTTCTGGTGCCTTCAGTCTTTCCCAGCATCAGGGTCTTTTCCAATGAGTCTGTTCTTCACATTAGATGGCCAGAGTATTGGAGCTTCAACTTCAGTATCAGTCTTTCCAGTGAATATTCAGAACTGATTTCCTTTAGGATTGACTGGTTTGATCTCTTAAGCAGTCCAAGGAACCTTCAAGAGTCTTATCCAACACCACAGTTCAAAAGCATCAATTCTTGGGTGCTCAGCCTTCTTTATGGTCCAACTCTCATATCCATACATGACTACTGGAAAAACCATAGCTTTGACTATATGGACCTTTGTCGGTAAAGTAATGTCTCTGCTATTTATTTTTTAATATGCAGTCTAGCTTTGTCATAGATTTTCTTCCAAGGAGCAAGCATTTTTTAATTTCATGGCTGTAGTCAACATTTGCAGTTATTTGGAAGCCAAAGAAAATAAAGAGTGTCACTGTTTGCATTGTTTCCCCATCTATTTGGCTTGAAGTGATGCCATGATCTTAGTTTTTTGAATGCTGAGTTTTAAGCCAGATTTTCACTCTCCTCTTTCACTTTCATCAAGGGGTTCTTTAGTTCCTCTTTACTTTCTGCCATAAGGATGTTATCTCCATATCTGAAGTTATTGATAGAGAGGAAATAAAACACAAAATCAAACAGTTATTTCTTTATATTTATTTTCTGGTCTTTGCATCCACTTCTTTGTTTATCACTTTTTTCTGATGATAAAAATATGCACATATGGAAAAATTAGAAAATGCAAAAATTTTTAAAGATCTAAATGATACAGGCAGCTACCTTAGTAATGTGTGTGCTCAGTCATGTCCAGCTCTTTGCGACCCTATGGCCTGTAGCCCACCAGGCTCCTCTGTCCATGGGATTCTCCAGGCAAAAATAGTGAAGTGGGCTGCCATGCCCTCCTTCCCAGAATTTTCTCAACCCAGAGATCAAACCCGCATCTCTTACATCTCCTGCATTGGTGTACCGGGTTACAATTCATTTAATTATTAAAATTCCTACTTTAAATTATAGTTTTCCCTCTTTGGTTATTAAATTCTGGTAATTCCTTCCTTTTGTACTGGAGCTTTTAATAAGACTGTAAGAATTTTTCTAAAATAATAGGTAGAACGGAAACACAAGTTTTATTCTGTTCTTATTTGAAAGGGACTTATCTCTACCATAAAAGAAAATGGTCAGTTCTTCAAATTTTATCAAATTACTGGTGCTTAGCTGAGCTGTTTTTTAAAATAATTTTATTTATTTTTGGCTATGCTAGGTCTTCATTGTGGCAAGGGATGTTCCTCAGTTGTGGTGAGCAGGGGCTACTCTGTAGTTGCAGTGTGCGGGCTTCTTACAGCAGTGGCTTCTCCTCTTGTGGAGCATGGGCTCTAGGATGCGAGGGCTTCAGTAGTTGCAGTGCATGGACTCAATAGTTGTGGCTCCTGGGGTCTAGAACACAGGATCAATAGTTGTGGCTCAGGGGCTTAGCTGTTCCCAAACATGTGGAATTCTCCCAGACCAGGGATCGAACCCATGTTTCCTGCACTGGCAAGCAGATTATTTACCACTGAGCCATCAGGGAAGCCCCTTAGCTGAACTTTAAATCAGTATTCATAAATTATGCAGGTCATTAGCTGGCCTTAGTTATTTTAAAATTTTTTTAATGATTTCAGTTTGAACCAAGTTTAAGCAGAAATTGGAAATTTTCCTAGATTACTTATCTCTAAAATAAATAAAATTAAACAAAACTAAATTAACGTTTTAAACATGGACAGACCAATTCTTTTAGCAGTTATTGATGTTTTATACTTCCCATCACTGAAGAAAAAAATGTAAGCCCTTGTCCCTCATTTAGAGACAAGATTCTAACAGTTCAGTGACTCACTCTATATTTAGTGTCCTGCTGATGAAAACAGAACGGATGTCTTCTCAAGTCTTAGGATCTAGCACTGACAATGGTCATACCCCCAAACAATGTCAAATTATGATTTATCAAATTATTTATGGTGAATTAAAAGCAAGGTTTCTTCTAGCTTTCAGTAGAAAAATGAAAAATGTTCGCTTCCTTGAGAACAGCCCTAAAGCTAATCATTTTAACTTCAAAATGAACACAAAACAGTTGAGTCTAAAAAAAAGAAAACATTTTCCTAGGAAAAGTCACTGAGAAATGACACGATTGTCCCTATTGCCAGGGTCATTGCTCCACTTGTTAAAAGTAAACAAATAAAAATGCACTATTCTATTACTGCTTTTAAAAAAACC
>ML664161.1:7696276-7709150 GCA_007570785.1 Antilocapra americana | reverse complement strand
AAAAAAACCTTTGTTTATAGTTGTGTTAATAGGTATCTGTGGCCACTATTTAGGTTCTCAAGGTCAAATTTGGTATAGATTTGAGTTCTCAAAGTCAAATTTTACTTAAAATTTAAGGACCAGGGTAAGGTGAGGGAGACCATGATCTGGGCAATCCACTTTACCATGAGTGAAGGAAGATATACATAGCTTGTTGCCTTTGAATGTGTTCTTCCTTTTGAACCAAAAATGAAACTGACCAAAATAAACCATTAACCTTTGGTTTCACAGAGATCAAGTCCCAGCTCTGTAACTTAACTAGCAAATTACCTCTGTTCTCTAAGACATTTCCTTCCATCTGCTATGTGGGAGAAAAAAAACATCTCCTTTTGTGGCATTATTCTGAGGATTAAATGAAAATGAATATAAAAGGTTTAGTATACTGCCTGCCACAAAGTGAGCAGACAGCAAATGTAGATGATGATAATGAAGAAGAAGAAACTTATGCTAACAGAAGCATTCAGAGCACAACTGAAAGAAATAGACATATATTACTTTCTCCCTGATTCAACCTTTTCATGTGTTTTTAGATTATTTATTCTTGGCTCTTTCTCACGTCTGAGCAGAAGTTAAAATCCTTTAAGCTGTATAGAATGCTCCAGCAACCACCGGTGGTGAGGAAGAGGGACTTGAGAGCAATCTGGCATCAAAAGTACTTTCAGGCTATCTGTCTCTGGCATGACTTTTTCCTCTTTTTTCCCCTACTAGAATATATTATCAGCTAGCTAGTAACAATTTCCTAAAGTAAATTATTGAATTTGCCTGCCCTCTGTCCTTGTGTAGAGAAAAAACTTCACAGAAAAACACTGCTGTGTTTGTCTGCTCTGCAGTTCTGAAGCTGGTCAGCTCTAAATCACTCTATCTGCCTGCCTCTGGGTTGTTGATAATTTCCATATACTAGTTTCCCGTTACTGCCCTAATGAATTATTACAAACTTAGTGGCTTAAAACAACACATGTTTGTTTCCTTATAGTTCTAGAGAACCAAATTCAGTTTCATTGGCAGAAGTCAAGGTGTCAGCAGGGCCCATTCTTTCTGGAGGTTCTAAGGAAGGGTCCATTTCCTTACCCTTCCCCAGCTTCCTGTGGCCAGCTCTGTCCTTGTCTGTGGTCTTCCTTCATTTTCAAAGCACATCACTACAAGCTTTATTTCTTTCATCTCATCACCTTCTCTTCTGCTTTCCTAATATAAGTACATCATTGGGCCCAATTTTGAGATAAAAAGATAATCCAATTTAATCCTTAAAAGTCATATCTGCAAAATCCCTTTACCATATAAAGTGATATATTCCCAGGATCTCAAGATTAACCTGTTGACTATTGTGGGGTATTATCCAGCTCCTCACATGGTTTGTTGGGAAAATGAGTATGAGATTATATAGTTTTATTCTTCCAGAAAAAAACAATCTGCTTGGTGTTTAAGATACTTGTTTAGGAAAAGCTCACCTATTAAAGTTTGAAACACTGAAACAGAACATAATAAGATACTTACATTTCTTTATGGGACAAACATTTTCACATTTATTCACTCAGGTTCTTTTATTGGCCTTATCATCACTGACTGAACTTTGAAGAAGGTTTTTGTATGCATCGCTTTCCCATTTAACAGGAAGAAGAGTATTGGATACCTGTAAATGTCAATTTTTGTATGATCAGTTTTGAAAATGGTGGTTTTTTTGCTATTATCATCTTTACCATGTATTTTGCATTGGTTCATAGATTCTGGAAATATGCTGGCATATAATGATAAAATAAGAATAATTATAGTTCTCTAATAAGGCTTAAAGTAAAAACATGTTTTAATCTACTTCCAAATAATTTATACTAAAGAAAACTTAAATTTTAAAGTTCTTTCGTGATCAATAGCAGCTAAAATCTTGTACCATTAAAAGAAAAAGAAGTGTCAGTGTCATAGGTTACAGCTACAGAATTAAATTTAGCTATCACCAGGCGTTTATTCTTTAAAACAGTCAGAATGTAGAAAACTAATTGTTAACTATTTGAAAAGGTCTCAGAAGTGTTATCTTAAAGCAAACTAGTCATCATCACAATTGAATCATCTCTATCAAAATGTGGAGATTAGGTACATGTAACCCAAATTCTCTCATTATAAATATTATGTATTGTTACTGCTTTAACACATAGACAAATCAAAGTAGCAATCATGGTTTAAGATTCCAGATGCTCAGGTGCCTGAAGACTGGCTTGGAAAACCTCGCAATAACACACTGCCTGCTCACAGAATCAGACTTGACCCATCTGTCCCAGTGTCCGAGCATCAGTCAGCTAAAGGGCCTGGATCTTAGTGGGGTCATTGTGACCAACTTTAGGCCTGCAATCCTTCAAATTCTGCTGGAGAAAGTAGCAGCCTCTGTCTGGAAACTGGGCTTAGATGAGTGTGGGATCTTGGACTCGCAACTTGAGGCCATCCTGCCTGCCCTGAGCCTCTGCTTCCAGCTCCAGTCCTTCAGTCTGCGAGGGAACATCCTATCCATGGCTGCCATGGAGAAGCTGCTGCTCCATACTGCTGGGCTGCCCAAGTTAAGTGAAGAGTTTTATCCTGCCCCTAGGGAGAGTTACAGCTCTCAAGGAGTTTTACTCCAAGGGAGACTTGCTCAGCTTCAGGCTGGGTTGAAGGAGATTCTGAAAGTCTTAGGACAGCCCAGGACCATCTGGCTTAGCTCTGGCCCCTTTCTCCACTGCAGTGATGACATATTCTATCACATGGAGCCCATTACCTACCACTGCAATAGGCCTATTTGATGCCTCTATCAAAGGCTTCCTTGAAAACTAAAATGTAGGCTATAGTGGCATTGTATAGGAACAGAGATTAATGGTTTCTCACATTTGCTTACTTCAAGTGGGAAAAGCTAAGGTGATCCAGTAGAGGTGAAGGACTGCAGGGGGAAATGTTGGCTTGGGGACTTGATGTGACTTTTGGGGCCATGTATCCTATACAGCTGGAAATGTGAACCTAAATTTCTTTGGGTAAAAAGAGCTCGAGATACTCTTGTTAGAGTCATACCTGAGTTGACTGAAATGTTAAGGTTGTTAAGAAATGATCAGAAATAAAGAGATCCTCAGTGAAAACCAAAATAAATAAATAAATAAAAGATTCCCCAACTAGCTCTATCAGCAAAATTAAAATAATCACTCTTTGGTAAAAATCTCAGCATGTTCTGAAAGCAAATCCTTTTTATCAAGTTTTGATGCTAAATTTATAATCCTTGCTTTTCAAATTTTCAGAATCAAAGCCATGTTGGTAGCAAACATTCTTTCATTAGTTGGAGCTCTCTTGATGGGGTTTTCGAAATTGGGACCATCTCACATTCTTATAATTTCAGGAAGAGGCATTTCAGGACTCTACTGTGGTAAGTCGTGCACACACACACACACACACACACACACACACACACACACACACACCCTTCCACACAAACACATATGTACATCTGAAAATTATTCTCAAGGTAGATGTGGTTACATGTAGGGAATTTTTTTAGCATAAGGTGACATCACAAAAAGGAAAGGCAATAGCACGAAGTTTCAGTTCTGAATCAGGGAGGTTTGGGACCAGTAAGTGGAGTTGTAAAGAGATGTTCTTATCCATAGCAATGACAGCATTTCTAGTCATATGCTCCAAGACAAATTAGTTAACTCGTGGTTTTCTTATCCCTTAAATGAGAAGGATAATAATATCTACCTCGTGGGGGCGCTTGTGAGAATATGTGTAAAATATTCAGCATAGAGTCTGACTACAGCTAGCTGTTATTATTACTCCTGTTGTTCAGTAGACACTGGAAGACTGCTACGGCCAGAGCCTAACTCTACCCTTATGGCCTGCCCGGCTACTGATGTCTCTGTCTCTCCTATCTGGAAAGACCTTGACATTCTGGCCCATCTCTCAGGCCGCATTCTCTTACCCTATCTGCTTCCACACTTGGCTGGTCCAAGTGTTAAAGTGGAGTTAGCCACAGGGAGAGGGGCTCAGGCAGAAGCAGCTGGTAGAGGAGTTCACAACGGAGGAAAGATGCTTTTCCCATCTAAATATCTGAATCACTAATTCTTGGAAACAGCTCTTCAATCTTCCTGAAGCAACTTAGCAGCCGAGGCCTGAAGAAAGGGAGGATGGTCCATTCTCTAAAACAGTCAAATATTTTGCTCCTCGATCCCAGTGATACCCATTGTCCCAAATCACAGCCACTAATAATAACCATTGCAGGTGGGAGAGGGGAGGGGAGGACACAAAGTGCTGTATGAAATATTTTTAACACTTTTACCTGAAAAAGAGGAAAGACTACAATTCTATGCATCTTCAGTGATTTGTTGAACCAAAAGTCTGGTCTTCTGCATTGCAGGCAGATTCTTTACCAGCTGAGCTACCAGGGAAGCTCAAAATAAAAGTCTAAGATTATTTAATTAATGGCTCTTCTTGTTATTTTCAGTGTTAATACAAATAACTGAATGATAGCTGGATCAAGGTAAAGAGGCAACTCACTTATGGGAAGAGCTCTGGATTCAGAATGCATCAATTCTGGCACTGTCTTGCTCTGGCCTTAGTAATTGAATAGAAGGCTCAGTTTCCTCCTCTGAATTAGTTCCCCCTTATGGCTCTAATGAATTACTGCAAACTTAGTGGCTTAAGACAACACAAATTTGTTTTCTTACAGTTCTGAAGACTCAAATTCAGTTTCACTTGACTGTAAAATGCAGCTAATAACACCATCAAATAGGAGATTCTTCTTTATTTTCTCTCTACTTTTTGAAATACAATAATAAAAAATATATAAAATATTTTTAGTAAAATTGAAAATAAATGGTATATACAGTGTGTAGCAACCTATTACTAGCATAACTAAGTAACTTGTACTCTCCAAGCACCTTCTAAAATTATGTCTGATCCTATTATGAGCATTAAAATAGCTAAAATTTAATGAAAATAAATTAATAAAAATTAAACAGAAAATACAATTTGACTTTGGGTTCATAAGACTTCAGACCAGGTGGCCAAAATAGCTCAACTGAAGAGAGCATTAGACTGAAGACTTCAGACCTGCAAGCTTATCTGCACTTTCTGTTCTTGAGGTATAATGTTTAGCCTTAACAAAAATATTACAGCCCAGAATAGGACCAAACAATGTTTAATTTTTATTTTTTTCCCTCTGCTTCTTTAAGATCAACAGACCACACAGTAGAGTTGCATGTAAAAGAAATTTAGATGTTATATCAGCCATGCAAATGTTCATGTGATATTAAGAACAATTTGAAGCATTAAAAAAAATTTGAACAATTCTCAAAAGCATATTTTATACAAAGACCACTACATTTCCATTTGATAGGCCCACAGTCTATCTCAGAGGAAGCCTCTGACAAATCTTGTTTTCAGAAAATGCCAAACATTGCATTCAATTTTGCTCATTGACTAGTCTCTGACCTTTTTGTGCTCTTAGCAAATGGCTAGATTCTCCATCATTTTCAACATGACTGGTTACATCTGCATTTAGGAAAACTACAGAAGGCATAATGGCTTAGAGCTTTTCAAAATTTTGTTTTCTTTTAAGCATCAGAGGGCTTCCCAGGTGGTCCTAGTGGTAAAGAACCCACCTGCCAGTGCAGGAGACATGAGAAATGTGGGTTCAGTCCCTAGGTTGGGAAGATCCCCTGGAGGAGGACATGGCAACCTGCTCCAGTATTCTTGCCTGGAGAATCCCATGGACAGAGGAGCCTGGCAAGCTATAATCCATAGGATTGCAAGGAGTTGGACACAACTGAAGCAACTTAGCATGCACACAAGAATCAGAAGTCTTTATTCAAATAAGATCTTTTCTGAAGCCTGTTATTTAGAGAGAATAAAGAAGCTAAGTTGCCCTGGTTGGAGTAATTTGGGGAACAGCCCCTGAGTCCCTTAACCCCTAGCACCTCTCTACACACCCTGCCCCTCAACTCTTAGTGTGACTTTGAGGCACCTCCACATTGTGGAAATTCAAGAAGGGCTTGTAGTTTTCCTGCTAACAGTCTATTGCACTGTGATCTTGGGTAAGTCATTTCTCATCTTTATCAAGTAAAGAGGTTGGCATAGGTATGTTCTAATTTCCTTTAATCCCATGACTTTAGAGTAAGAATATTACTGTATTTTTAAAAATATTGTTAAAGCATTCTTCAGTTTCTTTTCTGAAGATAACCTAAGGCATTATGATACAAACTCAATATTAACATGAATTTTTTAACTAAATAAAGACAGTGCTATGAATAGTTGCCAGATGAATGACTAACCATTTTCTTCTATTTATATCTCCAACTACGATTTCATTTGGAGTCTCATCAACAAACATTCTTTGCATAAATCGTGTCTGCAGTTGGTGACAAGGGCTCTTCCTTCCAATAACTCAGGAAGGGACCATTGGTAGAATACTGACTGTACCTAAACCAAGTTACTGCTGTTGATGTCATCCTGATTACACTTTAACATGTATGTTCATGTTTCACTCAGGGCTAATTTCAGGCTTGGTTCCAATGTACATTGGTGAAATTGCTCCAACCACACTCAGGGGTGCTATTGGTACTCTTCATCAGCTGGCCATTGTCACGGGCATCCTTATTAGTCAGGTAAAAACTCCCATCCCCTCCCTCACCCATCCTCTGCTTTACCCAACTTCTCTCTCCCCGACTGGCCACTCTTACTGTAGAACAACACAGAGGAAAAGACAGTTCCACAAGTGGTCTTGGAGGTGGCAGTACAGAGACATAGGCTTTTTAGCTCAAAGTTAAAATATTACTAATGTACACCTCACTTTTCCCCTGGAAGTTGTGGTGGAGTTGGCACTGAAGGTGACCTGGTAAGCCAAGTCTTTAACTACTGGAGCTATTCCAGAATTAAATTATTCCATTTAGATTTCAAGGAAAAAAAATTCAAAATTTTGGCTGCCTGGGTTTCCTTTTTTCTGAGCATTTTTCCTGCTCGGATTTAAAATGCAGAGGATTGCAGTAGCGGTTCTTGTTCAGTTACCTGTATTCTTTCCTTCTCTCCTGTGTTCTCAGAGGGAGTCCTCAGAACCTCAAACTTATGACTATTCAGAGGATAAACTACTTTGCAATAGGGATCACAAAACTAGCTCTCTCAGAGTAATTGCTTTACCTGTGTAACCCATTCTATTCAAGCTCTGGGTAATTGTCCAAAGTTATGCATGATTTTTGCTGTTGTTTTAGATATCAAATGTGTGCTTAAAAGTTTGGTTGATTTCTATCCTAAATGTCCCGTAGGAGTTAATGAAAACAAATATAGGTGAATTCTTTGTAAAACTGAGTCCCTAATTCAGTTAAGGAGAGACATACTGGTAATAGTTTCCATCTTAAGCATACTTGTGCATACTTGATTCAAAGTTGTCAGGAATTACTATCAAATAGCCAATGTGCTTTTTCAACAAATTATTTCAGAAAGCAGATCCAAAGCGATGTGTGGCTGATATGCTTCCTCCCTGCCTTCTCAGATTGTTGGCCTTGACTTTATCCTCGGCAATCATGAGCTATGGCACATCCTACTTGGTTTGTCTGCTGTGCCAGCCATTCTCCAATGTTTGATGCTCTTTTTCTGTCCAGAAAGCCCCAGGTACCTTTACATCAAGCTGGATGAGGAAGCCAAAGCAAAGAAAAGTAAGTCTATGGTGGTTTTCCTTTCTTCCTATTGTTTTGGAATTATCAGTTAATGGGAAACAGTGCACATGAATGGATACTCATGAAATTGGTACCAATGCTTTTCGAATGAAGTCAGTGATTATATGCAAGAATATGCACAATCACTTAATATGACTGGTACATGTCATTTTGCAACCATAAACATTCATACAAGCCCAAATAGAAAATCCACATGCAGTGTATTGAACTCAGAGACTTCTAACAAACCTTTCCTGCATTATGCTTATATGATAATGAGGAATAAGATGAAGCCAAATGTTTTGCTTTCTTAAAAATAAAAAGGCAGGATTTAAGAAGAAAGGATTTCCAACACCCATGCTATTAGGTAATAGAATGGGCTATGCAGAACTGTAGTTCTTTCATTAGCATAACAAAAATAAATTTATTTTTGTTTTGACCGGAGTTGTGTCAACCTGATCATTTTGGGGGGACAGGCTTGAAAAGACTCAGAGGAAGTGATGATGTCACCAAAGACATCACTGAGATGAGAAAAGAGAGGGAAGAAGCATCAAATGAAAAGAAAGTCTCCATAATTCAGCTCTTCACGAGTTCCAGCTACCGACAGCCTATTCTAGTGGCAGTGATGCTGCATGGGGCTCAGCAATTTTCTGGAATCAATGGGGTAAGTTTAAGAACACCCTCCCTCACTCTTAAGAGCAAAGTGAATTAAGACAGATGAGGACAGGAGTTTAAGTTTAAATAACTAAAGGACACATTAAAATGCTGACATCACAAATATCTTGAATGAGCATTAATTTTTATCTTGCCTTGTCTGCTTTCTAAAATAAGCTTACAATTTTTAAAAGATGTCAGTGATCAGTGGTGTGCATGTCGATTAAGATGAAGATTAAAAGGCAAGTCATAATGAATACAAAGGAGGGCAAAGGAGAATAAATATACCAAGAAGACTGAATTACCAGGGGCTTCTAGAGTTGAGTATCAAATTTAGGATTTCAGATAGCCTAGGAGGAAGGACTTGTGGTTCCCTCTATCTATTTAAATGAAGTATAGCAGATAGCCTGGTGCAAAGAAGTTTCCTGCCATCCAAGAAATTTTCACTGTTTGGGGAGACAGCAACTCAAAATCAATAACAGAAGGAACTAATATGATATTGGTGAGTGAGGGTAATAGAAAAGACATGACTGAAAAACATACTGAATATTAAACTAGCTAGCTTTTAGGTTTTGAAATCTTTGTATCATGCAGACTAAAATTGTCTTACTGACGGTTAGCTACTAGAAGAAAAAAACTAAGCATTGGTTAAGAAACTAGATTTTAAAAGCCACTTATCCCCATTCAGTGCTGTTAAAAATGTGATTTGGGCTTCTCTAGTGAGCCAACCCCAGATTCAGAGGCACTGTGGGGGTGACTGATGGATAGGCAGAGACTTAGAGGAAGCAAAGAAAGTATTTCGCCTGAGGTGAAGCAAAAGGAGACCTGAGCCTCATTCCACAAGCAGAATGCTCTGCCCTGGCCTCTATCCTCCTTTAAGGGTCCTTGCTGCTGATTTTTTAATCTCTTAATTCTTTATAACTTCGGGTCTCAGAGACCAAATCTCTCTGAGCTCTCTCTCAGCTCTGCGTGTGTATCCTCTCTCTCAACTCTGCGTGTGTATCCAAGAGCACAACACTTAATCTCTCTGAGTGTCCCTGCTTTAGCTTCCATCCCAGTGCCTGGCTTAGAGGCGTCCAGGAAATGTTGAATCAGAGGCTGTTGGGTAGGATAGTGTGCAGTGAGTAATCCATTCCTCACTGAACACAGTCTGAACAGTCCTCCTGCATCAGCCTTGTCTGTAGGACGAGGCTGTAGGAAAGGAATAACAGGATGACAGGGTGACACAACAAAAGAAAATGACTGTTACACACATAAAGACATAACTAAATAATAAAGGCTATTAAGGAGGCTGTGAATCAGATTTCTCCACTTGGACTGACATGAGTGGAAAATTTTGGACTAAGTGCAATGAAAACCAAAATTCTTATACATACTGGTTCAGTTCAGTTCAGTTCAGTTGCTCAGTCATGTCCTGACTCTTTGTGACCCCATGGACTGTAGCACGCCAGGCCTCCCTGTCCATTACCAACTCCCGGAGTCCACCCAAACCCATGTCCATTGAGTTGGTGATGTCATCCAACCATCTCATCCTCTGTCATCCCCTTCTCCTCCTGCCTTCAATCTTTCCCATCATCAGGGTCTTTTCCAATGGGTCAGTTCTTCACAACAGGTGGCCAAAGTACTGGTGTTTCAGCTTCACATTAGTCTTTCCAATGAATATTCGGGACTGAGCTCCTTTTGGATGCTGTCCAAGGTACTCTCAAGAGTTTTCTCCAACACCACAGTTCAAAAGCATCAGTTCTTCGACACTCAGCTTTCTTTATAGCCCAACTGGAAAAACCATAGCTTTGACTAGACAGACATGTGTCGGCAAAGTAATGTCTCTGCTTTTTAATATGCTATCTAGGTTGGTCATAACTTTTCTTACAAGGAGAAAGTGTCTTTTAACTTCATGGCTGCAGTCACCATCTGCAGTGATTTTGGAGCCCCCCAAAATAGTCTGTCACTGTTTCCACTGTTTCCCCATCTATTTGCCATGAAGCGATGGGACCAGATGCCATGATCTTGGTTTTCTGAATGTTGTTTTAAGCCAGCTTTTTCACTCTCCTCTTTCACTTTCATCAAGAGGCTCTTTAGTTCTTCTTCACTTTCTGCCATGTCTTGTCATCTGCATATCTGAGGTTATTGATATTTCTCCCTGCAATCTTGATTCCAGCTTGTGCTTCATCCAGTCCAGCATTTCTCATGGTGTACTCTGCATATAAATTAAATAAGCAGGGTGACAATATACAGCTTTGACATACTCCTTTCCCAATTTGAAACCAGTCTGTTGTTCCATGTCCAGTTCTAACTGTTGCTTCTTGACCTTCGTACAGATCTCTCAGGAGGCAGGTCAGGTGGTCTGGTATTGCCATCTCTTTAAGAATTTTCCAGTTTGTTGTGATCCACACAGTCAAAGGCTTTGGCATAGTCAATAAAGCAGAAATAGATGTTTTTCTGGAACTCTCTTGCTTTTTTGATGATCTAACAGATGTTCGGCAACTTGATCTCTGGTTCCTCTGTCTTTCACTGGTAAGAGTGCAAATTGACACAACTTCTTTGGAAAACTGTTTGGTAGTATCAGTCAAAGCTGAGAACACACATACACTATGATCCAACACTTCTATTCCTAGGTGTAAATGTGTATGTATTTTACCAAAAGGCTTGTACTAGAATAGTATGTTCATAGCAGCACTATTCATAATCACTCTAATGATAACTACCTAAATAATCAGCAGTAGTAGAATGGGTGACTAAATAGTAGAATGGGTAACTAAATTTGGTATATTCAATTCAGTTCAGTTCAGTTCAGTCACTCAGTCGTGTCCAACTCTTTGTGACCCCATGAACCACAGCACATCAGGCCTCCCTGTCCATCACCAAAACCTGGAGTCCACCCAAACCCATGTCCATTGAGTTGGTGATGCCATCCAACCATCTCATCCTCTGTCATCCCCTTCTCCTCCTGCCTTCAATCTTTCCCATCATCAAGATCTTTTCCAATGAGTCAGCTCTTTGCATCATATATTACTACAATAATATGCTAAATAGCAATGATAATGAATAGCCTGCAAACGCAAAAATGTGGATGATTCTCACAGAGGTAATGTTGATACCAGATATAAAATATACATCAAGCAGTTCCACTTATATCAAGTACAAGACTAGGCAAAATTTATCTACAATGGTTGAAGTTGGAAAGAGTTTCCTTTGAAAAAAGGGTGACATTTAGGGGGCTTCTGGAAGGCAGGAAATGATTTATTTTTCATCTTGATTATACAGGTGTGTTTAGTTTGTGAAAATTAATTGAGCTGTACACTTAAAGGATATATGTACCTTTTTGCATGTATTTTAACTTTAAGAAAAAGTTTTAAAACTGAAAAAAGTTAGATGCAGATGAAGAGTTTTCAGCTGAATATAAGATTTTAAATGATTGGAAATTTTACACACTAAAGGAAGATTGTGATTTCTCCTTTTCTGGAAGAAGAGAGATGATAAAACCTTTTGAGGTCTCTCGGAACTCTGGTTCCATTGAAACACTCAAAAAATAAACAACCTAAAATAATTCTTGCATTAAAGCCTTAGCAGTAGGCTTCTTGATTAAGGTTAAACTATTCTTATCTTTCAGATCTTTTACTACTCAACCAGCATTTTTCAGTCAGCTGGAATCAGCCAACCTGTTTATGCAACCATTGGAGTTGGTGCTGTCAACACAATTTTCACTGCTGTCTCTGTAAGTGAAATACTCTAGATAAATATTCTGCTTGTTCCTCATTCCAGAAATAGGAGTGAAAAAAACCCTTGTAACATAAAAGCAACCTGTGATTTACTGTCTGCATGTACTAGATATGTAGATAGAACCATATGAGTCACAGGAAGAGTCCTGGATGGGAATAGCCAACCACTGTAGTGAGATTAGGCATAACTGAACACGTGGATCAGTGGTTCTCCCTATCTGCTGAAGACGTCATTTGTCATTCACTTGTGAGTTAGGAACTCACTTGGGGACAAGACACTTGGTATTTTTGTGTGAATACCTAGGCTTTTTCTCCTTTGTTCTGTACTTAAGTCCCTTAATATTAGCAAATGTGTATATGCATGCTCAGTCGTGTCTGACTCTTTGCGACCGCACAGACTGTAGCCCACCAGGCTCCTCTGGGATTTTCCAGGAAGAATACTGGAGTGGGTTGCCATTTCCTACTCCAGGGGAATCTTCCCAATCCAAGGATCAAACCCTCTTTCATCTTCTACATTGGCACAGATTCTTTACCACTGCACCACCTGGGAAAGAAAGTGTGAAAGTTAGTCACTCAGTCATGTCCGAAGCTTTGCAATCCCATGTACTATAGCCCGCCAGGCTCCTCTGCCCATGGGATTCTCCAGGCAAGAATACTGGAGCAAATTGCCATTCCCTTCTCTGGGGGATCTTCCCAATCCAGGGCAGATTCTTTACTATCTGAGCCACCAGGCAAGCGGAGAAGCACCCTGGGAAGCCCCTGATATTAGCTTGTCATTTCTATCAGTACTGGATCTTCCTTCCACCTTGATTT
>ML664161.1:7615698-7681276 GCA_007570785.1 Antilocapra americana | reverse complement strand
AAAAAAAATTGCTATGCTCTATTTATCCAATAGCATTTAATTACCATAGTAATTTGTTACTCACCGTAACCATTTTTGATGAAATTATTCATTTTAAATTTTTGTCTTGAAATTTAAGAACACTAGCAAGTAAAAAGTACATATAAAAGCATCTAGAAAGTAAAGACAGGTCACATACAAAGAAACAGGATTCATAAAAGCATGTCATATCTGAACAGTAGCTGTGAAAGCTGAAAGCCTGTGGAGCAATATCTACAAAATTCTAAGGGAAAATGATTTTCAGCCTAGAATTCTGTTCCCAGATGTACTATCAGGTGAATGTAAAAGTAGAATTAAGTATATTTCCAGACATGCAAGACACAAAAATTTACCTGTTCTGTACCTTCTCTCCTGAAGCAAGAGGAATGTGTACTGTGCCCAAAAAAGAGAGAGAGGAAAAACTGAGAGAGAAAGACAAGGAGTTCAGCAAAAGGGGAGAATGAAGGATAAGTCTCAGAGTATGAGTCATAGGTGATGGCAAGTACCAGGGCCTAGAAAACAATCAGTTCAGACTGAAGCAAGAAAAAGAAGGTTCCAGGGAAAAACAGAACTAAAATATTCTCTGATGTGTTTGGCCATATGAGGAATAATTTGGAACCTTTAGGAAAAAAGAATAGTGCCAAACACATAGAAAACTAAACAAATGCAAATATGAGGCAATTATGAATTCCTGGGGAGAGAATGTGGTAGGGAGCAACATAGAAAAGAAATGTTCTGGTGCACTACTTAACTCAATGGTGAATAATTATTTACACAATTATGTAAAACACTGGATATTGTTACAATTCTCATTTTCAAATAAAATTTATAATAGTACTGTATTATGAGGTAGGTGGAAAAGAAAGGTGAGGAATTGTGAGGAAAAGTTCAATGATAAGTAACAGTAGGCTGTGGACACATAGCCACCAAAATCTATAAAGCAAAAAATATCCATATGAGGCTATGTGCCGGTAATTTTCCCTGTGCTCCTGCAGTCTATGTTTACCCGTTGTACTCTTGTGACTCAGAAGGCTGGTCTCTTCAGACTGTATCATCTAGGTTCCTTCTCTTTTGCTTCTAGTTGAGTTTGCTTACTGGGCTGCCCTGGTGGGAAATGGAAGGATAAGAAGAGGGAGAAGGCAGGCTATTGTTTCCTTCAGCTTCCAGCCTCCCTCTCCTTGGGCAGTGACTGTATGCCTCCACTTATGGCCACAGCTTCTGTATAGTTCCAGTTACATCCATTACTGGGTTCTGGTAATCATTCCCCCAAATCTTGCCTCTTTTAATCCTAGAGATGGTAATGACAAGAGTTCTACTAGTCCCAGGTGCTTGACCACCCCTTGCTGTTCCTTAACTAGTCCCCCTCCTTTGTAAACTGTTTCTTTATTAAGCTTCTTTAGCCGCTCCTTTGCAGTGGGCCAGCTGCTTCTGTTGAGACCCAAACAAGACAACATATGAACTTAAACATGGAAATTAAAGCTTTAAGAAACAGTTAAAATTTTTTCAAGGGGCTTCCCTGGTGGCTCAGTGATAAGGAATTCACCTGCCAATGCAAGAGACACAGGAGACGCAGGTTCAACCCCTGGGTTGGGAAGATGCCCTGGAGGAAGAAATGGCAACCCACTCCAGTATTCTTGCCAGGAAAATCCCATGGACAGAGGAGCCTGAAGGGCTAGAGTCCATAGGGCTGCAAAAGAGTCAGACACAATTTAGCGACTAAACAGCAGCAACTACTAAAATCTTCCAAATATTCACCTATAAGAAAATTCATGGTTGAAGAAGGCTGGGGCAAGAACTTATTGTGTTTTTTTCCAGTATATGTAATATGAGCCTGTACTGTTATTTGACCTTTAAACTATAGACATGCATTACTTTATACAAATTAAAAAATATTACATAACAATAAATATTCTAATTTAAACTATTGAATCAACTGATAAAATTCTATACAGCACAAAGGTGGATGAGATTATATATACCAAATATATTTTAGATAGATGAGAGAGGCTGAGAGAGTAAAGAGGGGTAGAAATGGAAGGAGAAGGGAGAGGAGGGAGAGAGGAAAAAAGAAGAATGTACAGTGGTTAGCATTTATGGATAGGTGACAGGATTTCAGCTAGGTTAGGGTTACAGTTGGGTTTGGTGTTTGGGTGTACATGTTTGTATGTATGCATATGTGAGCATATGGTCCAAGTTTCCTTCATTGTGCATGTATACTATGCTTCAGTTCAGTTGCTCAGTTGCGTCCAACTCTTTGCGACCCCATGAATCACAACATGCCGGGCCTCCCTGTCCATCACCAACTCCTGGGGTCCACCCAAACCCATGTCCATCGAGTCGGTGATGCCATCCAGCCATCTCGTTCTCTGTCATCCCCTTTTCTTCCTGCCCCCAATCCTTCCCAGCATTAGGGTGTTTTCCAATGAGTCAGCTCTTCGCATCATGTGGCCAAAGTATTGGAGTTTCAGCTTCAACATCAGTCCTTCCGATGAACACCCAGGACTGATCTCCTTTAGGATGGACTGGTTGGATCTTCTTGCAGTCCAAGGGATTCTCAAGAGTCTTCTCCAACAACACAGTTCAAACGCATCAATTCTTATACACTCAGCTTTCTTCACCGTCCAACTCTCACATCCATACATGACTAGTGGAAAAACCATAGCCTTGACTAGACGAACCTTTGTTGGCAAAGTAATGTCTCTGCTTTTCAATATGCTATCTAGGTTGGCCATAACTTTCCTTCCAAGGAGTAAGCATCTTTTAATTACATAGCTGCAATCACCATCTGCAGTGATTTTGGGGCCTAAAAAAAGAAAGTCTGACACTATTTCCACTGTTTCCCCATCTATTTCCCATGAAGTGATGGGACCAGATGCCATGATCTTAGTAATAGGCTAAAAAAATATGGGGGGAATTAACCTTATTTCAGAAATAGATGGTGAGAAGAAAAGGAGAAATGGGTCTGCAGTTTGCAGAACAATAAAGGACTTTATTACAATGCGGGGATGCGTGCATGTATTTACAGACAAAGGGAAAAGAGAAATGGAGAAGAATTTTAAGACACATGGGAGAAGATAAGTGAAGCATGGGAATGTTTAACATAAAAAATTATAGGCAGTGATATTAGAAAGGAGGAGACAGGTGAAAGAAAAATTTAAAAATAAAAAAGGATATGAAGACATTTTGAGACAAAGAGGAAAATAGTTGAAGTTGCTTGTATAAAGTTGACTCTCCATTTTCTGCAGAGAAAGTACTAGATGAGCTCCTACCCTGAGCAGGAATCCTGAAGATCATCGATTCCTGAACCAACTCCTATAAATCAATTGCATCCTAATGCTAAACCCTGACTATAGAATTATCAGCTGAGTCATAATGGGCAGTTTACACAGTCCTCTAAAGTTTCAATCATTTGCTCTTAATGTGAAATGAAAATAAAGATAGCACAGATTTTGCAAGGTGCAATAATTTTTAAAAAAACTTTTAACTGAAATGCAGTATGAAATATGTACATAATTTAGTCCTCAAATGATGTATTTGCCTTCTCAGACTGCCATAACAAAATACCATAGACTGTGTCAGTTCAACAACAAATTTCTCACAGTTCTAGTAGCTAAGAAGTCCAAGATTAAGGTGCCAGCTGATTTGGTTCCTAATGAGGGCTCTCTTCCTGGCTGGCAGATGGTCAGTTCTCTTCATGAGGCAGAAAGGGTTCTAGTCTTTTTTCCTCTTCTTATAAGGGCATCAGCTCTATCAAATTAGGGGCTTACCTTTATGACCTCATTTAACCTTTATCACCTTCTCAGAGGCCCCATCTCTAAGCAGAGTCACTTTGGGGTTAGGATGTCAACATATGAATTTAAGGGGACATAAACATTCAGTCTATAACAAATAGTAAGGAACTTTTACTTCCAGGAGAGAAAAAGAAAAGACACAATGAGGGAGGGCTGGAAGTAGAAACAGGACCAACTTGTTTTGGAGGAATTGACGTGTTTTAATATTCTATTTTGAAGAATGAAAATGTAGCCCATTTTTGTTTACTTTTGCTGGTGCAGTCTTTTTTTTTTTTTAAAAAAAAAAAAAGAACATCTATTTATTTGACTGAGTTGTGTCTTAGTTGCGGCATGCAGGCTCTTCATTGTGTCATGGTGGGATCTTTCATTGCAACACACAGACTCTCTAGTTGTGGCATCCTGGCTCAGTAGCTGTGGCACGCAGGCTTGTTTGCTCTGCAGCATGTGGGATCTTAGTTCTCCGAAAGATCAAACCTTCATACTCTGCATTGCAAGGCAGATTCTTGACCACTGGGGCACAAGAGAAGTCCCTCTGGTGTAGTCTTTCACACCTAAGAACTTCCCAAAGCACCTACCCATCAATTTCTTAAAGGATTCTACTCTTCACTTTTTTAAAAAAAAAAATAATAGAACATTCTGTAAAAGAAAAAGGATTGTGGGAAATATATGTGGCAGACACAGGAATTTACTGTTGCCAGAGGAGAAGGAGCTGACAGAGGATGAGATGGTTGGATCATATCACTGACATAAGACTGAGCAAGCTCTGGGAGTTGGTGATGGACAGAGAAGCCTGATGTGCTGCAGTCCATGGGTCACATAGCGTCAGACACAACTGAGCAACTGAACTGAACTGAGAAAAATACAGGTGAATCAGTTAGATCTGAATTTTGGGATCTCATGAAATGTTTGAAACATACATATGCTGCACAATTATTGATTGTTTATTCGAAGTTCAAATTTAACCAAGTGGTCCATATTTTCAGTTGCTAATTCCAGTAATACTAAAAATGTATCAATATAAAATTGTGGCATGAAATAAGAAGAGCTTCTTGAAAGAGCAATGCAAAGAAACAGAGGAAAAAATAGAATGAGGAAGACCAGAGATCTCTTCAAGAGAAACCTGTATGCTGGTCAAGAAGCAAGTTAGAACCTTACATGGAACAATGGACTGGTTCAAAATTGGGAAGGAGTACAACAAGGCCGTATATTGTCATCCTGTTTATTTAACATATATGCTGAGCACATCATGCGAAATGCTGGGCTGAATGAATCACAAGCTGGAATTACGATTGCCAGAAGAAATATTAACAACCTCAGATATGCAGATGATACCACTCTAATGGCAGAAAGTGAAGAGGAACTAAAGAGCCTCTTGATGAGGATGAAAGAGGAGAGTGAAAAAACTGGCTTAAAACTTAACATTCAAAAAACTAAGATCATGGCATCCAGTCCCATCACTTCTTGGCAAATAGAAGGGGAAAAAGTGTAAGAGATGACAGATTTTCTTTTCGTGGGCTCCAAAATCACTGTGAGACTGTGACTGTAGCCATGAAATGATAAGACACTTGCTACTTGGAGGAACAGCCATGACAAACCTAGACAGCATATTAACAAGCAGAGACATCAATTTGCCAACAAAGATCCATATAGTCAAAGTTATGACTTTTCCAGTAGTCATGTACCAACGTGAGAGTGTGGTCATAAAGAAGACTGAGTGCTAAAGAATTGATGGTTGCAAATCATGGTGCTGGAGAAGATTCTTTTCTCTTTTTTTTAGCATTTATAAGCAGTGTGATCTTTTCTCTTAAATTTATCTATTTTTAATTGGAGGATAATTACTTTACAATGTTGTGTTGGTTTCTGCCATACAACAATGTGAATCAGCCATAGGTATACATGTCCCCCCTCCCTCTTGGAATGCAAGGGTATCAAACCAGTCAATCCTAAAGAAAACCAACCCTGAATATTCACTGGAAGGACTGTTGCTGAAGCTGAAGCTCCAATACTTTGGCCACCTGATGTGAAGAGCTGACTCACTGGCAAAGACTCTGATGCTGGGAAAAAATTGAAGGCAAAGGAGAAAGTGGCAGCAGGGGATAAGTAGATAGGGTCACTGACTCAATGAACATGAATCTGAGCAAACTCTGTGAGTTAGTGGAGTATAGAGGAACCTGGCGTACTATAGTCCATGAGGTTGAAAAGAGTTGGATACAACTTAGCAACTGAATGACAACATCAACAAATACACAGACTTATGCCAAAATAGAATTAAAAACTCAGCAGTCACAATTATATAAAAGTAATTAACATTTGATAAAATGGGTATTTCAAACAAGTGGAAAGTATACGTGCTGTGCTTAGTTGCTCAGTCATCTCTGACTCTTTGTGACCCCATGATTCTCCACGCAAGAATACTGGAGTGGGTTGCCATGCCCTCCTCCAAGGGATCTTCCCAACCCAGGGATCAAACTGGGGTCTCCTGCATTGCAGACGGATTCTTTACCAGCTGAGCTACCAGGAAAATTATATATAACATGACAAATGCTACTGAATATATGCTTGTGCTGTGCTAAGTCAATTTAGTCCTGTCCAACTCTTTGTGACCCTATGGACTGTAGCCCTCCAGCCTCTTCTGTCCATGGGATTTTCCAGGCAAGAATACTGGAGTGGGTTGCCATGCCATCCAGGGATCTTCCCAACCCAGGGATTGAACACACATCTCTTTAATCTCCTGAGTTGGCAGGAGAGTTCTTTTGGTGCCACCTGAGAAGCCTGAATATATACTAACACGTCAGAAAAAATAAAGGTAGATGCCTACTTCACACTAGCCAAAACAATTAGCCGCAAATGGAGAAAAGTGCCAAATTTGGAAAACAACAACCAGAAGGACCAAAAGAAATGTGGTATCTCTAGGGAAAAATACCCTTCAGGATGAAGGGAAAGAAAAAACATTTTCAGATGAAGGAAAAAACAAGTAATTTTTGTTACCTGTAGATCTATTGTAAAAGAAATTCTAAAGACATTTTCCAAGCATTTTTTCAGGTTAAAGGAATAATACAAATTATTATGATTGCAATGATGGTTTATTGAAATATATATTTGTCTAAACATAGAATTGTATATCAAATAGAGTGAATTTTAATGTATAAAGTTTATAAAAAGTAAATTTAGTGTTTTGTAAAAGTTGGATAAAACAAAAGGCAATGTCTTCTTATTGTCTGTCTCAGGTTACTTAAAGAGAGATTTTTTTTTTCCATATTTTTCTACATCTGGCCAGTCATCAAAACATGAATCAAAACCAAATAAATTAAGCCTTGTTTATTCTGTTAACGCTGGGTGACTTGCAGTAGAAGAGGAATATGCCAATCAACAAAATCCAGAGATAATTCTGAAGCACAATTTGAGCTTCTCTTCACAGTCTCTGAGTTGACACTCAAAACCATTTCCAGAACAGTCAAGGAGGCTTGACTGAGTTTCAGCATCATCGCCAGACCTCCACCTCCCAGGTGGAGCCATTAACAATCAATGAAATGGACCTGAAAAAGAGAGCACTGAAAGGAACACGAGTTTCAAAAATCTGCTAACTGCATCATCAATTTCTGAATGACTGAGAGCAGACTAGAAATGCCTTGGTAGCACTTTTCCTGTCTCACACACCCTTCACACTGTAGCAGAAATCAGCCTGCAATAATGATCTCATGATACTGTGTAACCCTGAGATCAAGATGAGGCTCTCTTTGACTGGAATTGTCAGCCATCAATCTGCACAATCAGGAACGTTTGTACCCAGATCCTCTGGCCACCAATTCTACTTTAGACTTGTTCCCAAGTGACACTGCTGATTATTTTTATCTCCTAACGTTATTGTTTAACTAGTTCACTAATGATTAAGACAATTTCAAAGACTGAGCAAGCCCCACTAACTAAAAGGCTGTTGCACTCTAGTTAAGATACAAAGGGTGTCCACTGCCTGCAGTTAGCTGATAATGCATTATAATTAATAGTACTTTGGGAAACTGTCCTGTCAGCGGGAGCCCTGGGGTTGTTTTCCTAATGCTTGAAGATCATCGCCATCAGTGCTTTTCTGTTTCATTGGATTGAGTGCTTTGTGCTGTACTAACCCTGATTCTTTTTTTTTTTTTTTTTACTTTGGACCCCTTTTTAAAGTCTTCACTGAATTTGTTACAATATTGCTTCTGTTTTATGTTTTGGCTTTTTGGCCATGAGGCATGAGGGATATCTTAGCTTCCCAACCAAGGATGGAACCCACACCTCCCATATTGGAATGTGAAGTCTTAATCAATGGACTGCCAGAGAAGTCCTCCTACTCTGAGTCTTCTAAATTCTGAAAGTAATTTGGGTTCTGATTCCACAAACTCACAGAATTTTCTTCATTAGCATTTTCTTGAACTGTGATGTGGAGTGCTGTGATGATAAAAGTGGATAACAACCTTCCTATTTACTCATCTCCAGTTCTGCCTTGCAAAACCATATCTATCTCAGCAGGAGGGCATGGGCAAGCAAAATCCAGGGGAAGTCAGAACAATATTTCATCTACCCCATTAAGTGTTCCTCCATTTGCTTTCTCCATCCCATGCTTACTTTCTTTAATTTTTATCTCCCAGTGTATAGGATCTGCTGTTTCCATTATTCATCTAATAAGTATATTTTGTATATAGGGTGCTAAAAGTATATTTTGTATATAGGGAAACCAATCTTGGATGTTTTACACTAGGGGTCCCCAGCCTCTGGGCCACAGGCCGGTAACTCCTGTCAGACCCGGGAGCTTGCACAAACTCATGTTCATTGAGTCAGTGATGCCATCCAACCACCTCATCTCTGTCAGCCCCTTCTCCTCCTGCCTTCAATCTTGCCCAGCATCAGGGTCTTTTCCAAATGAGTCAGTTCTTCGCATCAGATGGCCGAAGTATTGGAGATTCAGCTTCAGCATCAGTCCTTCCAATGAGTATTCAGGACTGAGTTCCTTTAGGAATGACTGGCTTGATCTCCTAGCAGTCCAAGGAACTATCAAAAGTCTTTTCCAACACCACAGTTCAAACGCATCAATTCTTCAGCACTCAGCTTTCTTTATGGCCCAATTCTCACATCCATACATGACTACTAGAAAAACCATACCTTTGACTAGACGGACCTTTGTTGGCAAAGTAATGTCTCTGCTTTTTGATATGCTGTCTAGGTTTGTCATAGCTTTTTCTCCAAGGAGCAAGGGTCTTTTAATTTCATGGCTGCAGTCACCATCTGCAATGATTTTGGAGCTCAAGAATATAAAGTCTCTCACTGTTCCCATTGTTTCCCCATCTATTTGCCATGTGACCAGGATCTAAGGGAAGGCAAAGCAACATAGTTCTTAGTAAACATGGAATTTCAGCAAACAAGGGGAGTTGTTATGACTTGAGGTATCTAGTAACTTTAGGCTCTGAGATTGTTTCAGATTAGAACACTCCAACTATAGATATGTTAGGATATTTATCAGGCCAGAATTTGGGGCCTGGGGAGGTCATCTTGTTGCTATATGGTTACTATGTATATCTCTACATTGATATATTACAGCAGTTGCAATAACAATAATGATGATGAGAATAATAATAATAATTTAGTGAGCACTTAGTATGTTTGTTATAAACATTTTCTCATTAATACCTCATAACGCTCCTATAAACACTTACAAATGAGAAGATCAAGATTCACAGAGATATACATGGACTTTCGGCACTTTTGCCCTTCCAGTTTCCCTGCCTAGGACACACACTTGCCAGTGACCTGGATCACTCCTGTTTATCCTTCAAGATGCAGTTCTATTGTTCCTTATTCTAGAAAGCAGGCCCAACTCCCCTTCCTGGAGCCTCCTCTGGGCTAGACACCCTTCCTCTCTTTTCCCCAGTCCTCTACATGACCTCTGCAAAGTACTCATTCCATCATATTAAAATGTTCTTAGATGTTTCTTCCACTAGTGCAACTGTGCCTTGCTATGAATATGCTGTTGTTGTTTAGTTGCTCAGTCGTGTCCGACTCTTTCAGAGCCCATGGACTGCAGCATGCCTGGCTTCTCTATCCTTCACCATCTCCTGGAGCTTGCTAGAACTCATGTCCATTGAGTTGGTGATGCCATCCAACTATCTCATCTTCTGTCTTCCCCTTTTCCTCCTGCCTTCTGTCTTTCCCAGAATCAGGGTCTTTTCCAGTGAGTCAGCTCTTTGTATCAGGTGGCCAAAGTACTGGAGCTTCAGCTTCAGTATCAGTCTTTCCAATGAATATTCAGGGTTGATTTCCTTTAGAATTGACTGGTTTGATCTCCTTGCAGTTCAAGGGACTATCAAGAGTCTTCTCCAACACCACAGTTTGAAACCATCAATTCTTTGATGCTCAGCCTTCTTTACGGTCCAACTTTCACATCCATACATGACAACTGGAAATACCATAGCTTTGAATAGACAGACCTTTTTCTGCAAAGTAATGTCTCTGGTTTTTAATATACTGTCTAGGTTTGTCAATGCTTTTCTTCCAAGGAGCAAGAGTTTTTTAATTTCATGGCTGCATATCTCCTTTCTTTCCAGAGGTGCTTCATATTGGGCAGAAATGATTATTCAGTAGAATGAGTACAGTGCCTGGTACTGAGTAGGTACTCAAATACTTGGGGAATCACAAATTAAATAATGGTAAAGCTTTAAGTAGCATACAGGTGATTAGACTGAGGATCCTTTAAGATTCAAATATGAGACACTACCATTTTGAGATTCAGATTTGAGCCTGTTTGGCTTGAATAGATGATACTGAAATTAACTGAGAAATAAAAGTGGTTTCAAGAGCAAGATAATAAAGTAGTTTTGAATTCAAATGACCAAAAGAAATTACCCCTTCTAAGTTGGTAAATTCACCTAAAAGTTGAGTACCTACTTTTTTTAAAAGGAAAAAAACAGTGTATTATAATGTTTTTCTATACTATTTGTGTGCTTAGTCACTCAGTCATGTCCAACTCTTTGCAATCCCATGGGCTGTAGCCTGCCAGGCTCCTCTGTCCATGGGGATTCCTCAGGCAAGAATTCTGGAGTGGGTTGCCATTCCCTCCTCCAGGGGATCTTCCCCACCCAGGGACCGAACCCAGGTCTCTCGCATTGCAGGCAGATTCTTTACCAACTGAGCCACAAGGGAAGCCCTTTCTATATACTGTACTACTTCTAATTTTCAAATGTACCTCTTTATGGAATTGCTAGGAATTATAGTAGTTTAACCCTAGAAATAATCCAACTTGAGTCATATCTTCAAAGAATAAGTTGTTCGGTTACATAACTCAGATTATATATTGAAGGACATGAAAACGCCACACAGGAGGGGAGGGTGAGCCCCTCCGCGTTATGAATGGCCACTGCAGCAGCAGCAGGGGGCCTGCAAGTCTCCATCCACAGTCTTGATTTACCTTAGACCTCTGCTGACTACCCCTGTTGCCTTCACCAAGGTGCCTCATGGTGTGGTCATTCTTTTCTGCCATCTGAGGGCTTTATGGATTGTAAATCAGTTCAAAGCTGATAAGCACACATCAACTCTGTTCCAAAGCATAGTTGTTTCCATTAGCCTAAAATCTGCCATAAACCTTTCACACTAGGAAACCCATGGTGAGAATCTCTCTCAGTCAAAAGCATATTTAGTTCAGTTAAACCTTGGAAGCCAGCTTAACAAAACGCAGCATGGTTTCTTTTGTTTCTAATATCTCTTCATTGAAGGCGTCCCTGGTCAAGGGCTGGTTTTGATTGCCAATGTCATAATCTAAATTTCATTACAAGTACTAACTGATTCAACAGTAACAAAGGAGAATGATCCCCAGTTCTCTCTTGTAGAGCTGAGTTTAATCTCAGTGTTGTGGGAATATTAATTCCTTTGCAGAATTCAATGCAAGATAATGTGCTAGTGTTCTTACACAAATCTGTATTTCAAGTTGGGTTTGCCAATAAGTGTCACTATAGTACAAAATCAAAGTTTAATGTGCCTGTGTTCACGTGCTTTCAAAATGCATTTCAGAGTCCACTTGTAGTACAGATAAGCTATGAAGTCTGCTATTCTGGATTTTATCCAAGGAACTCTCTGCAATCAAGAGGCTGTGTTTATTGTAACTTGTGAAAATCACCCTTCCTTAGCTGTCCATTTCTGTTAGAAAGCTCTAAATGTTGGAAACGACTTCATTAAACTGAACCAACACTTGCCTCCCTTAAATTTCTCCACTTTTTAAGGTGGAATTATCTTCCAGGTAAAAGCTAAAGGAGCTCAATTTCAGCCTATAATGAAGAATAACTTTCTAACAATCAAAAGCTTTGGTGGACAGTGAGTTTCCTATGAACATGATCATTGCATGAATTGAATGTACATGAATTATATGCATAAAGGCTCCTCCACTTATGGTGGGGTAACATTCCAATAAACCCATCATAAGCTGGAAACATCATAAGTTGAAAATATTTTATACACTTAACCAATTGAACATCACAGCCTACCTTAAATGTGTTCAAACACAGGATACATAGGGTATCGGTTATTTACCCTTGTGACTTCATTGACTGGGAGCTGAGACTCACTGCCACTGCCCAGCATCATGAAGGAGTATCATACCATATATTGCTAGCCTGGGAAAAGATCAAAATTCAAGGTCCAGTTTCCACAGAACAACTATCACTTTGGCATCAGCTTTCAGGTAAAGTCAAAAAATCTTAAGTCAAACCACTATAGGTTGAGTATCATATACTATATGCCTGAAATCATATGTGTAGACCCTAAATGAGCAGAGCCAGGACTCACATTCAGGCAGTTTAACTCCACTGACCATACTGCAGAGCCCTGTGGATTGCATCACTAGCTGACAAGGAAAATTGCAGCAGCAAAAGAGGTTTGAGCTAAATGATATCTGAAGTCTTTATTCATCATGAGAATATATGGCACAGGAAATTCTCATGCAATATGAACATTTCCCCTTAACTACCCTTCCTCAAAGTCTGGAATAGTTGTCTCTTACAAGCCCCCTTGGATGAGTGTACTTCTTCCATAATGGCACCTCTCAAAAGTCTTTATAATTATTTACTGTGTTTCTCTCACATAAAACTATACTTCCTCAGATTAACAATTACCTGTACCTTCATCATCATTATATCCTGAGTATATGCACAGATCCTGGCACAAAGTAGGCAGTCAGTAAGTATTTGTTAAATAAATGAATAAAGGATATAATGAACCAATGGTAATATTCTGTTGTTCTACAATTTAAATGGCTGTCTTACTGCAGAACTAGATCCTGGAATGAAACCTAAGGAATAAAAGACAAACAGATACACACATGCTAGAAGTTAAGGTTCTTTTATGTTTTTATGCTTTGCTTTTATGCTTATTATATTCTGCTTACTAGTAAAAGAATATAAATATTTAACAGTAGGAAATTAGTTAAATAAATTATGATCTGTTCACCCAGTGGAATACTGGATGAAATGATGTTGAAAAGAATAGCTAATAGCATGGAAGTATATTCTTAATACATTAAATATTTTAAAAAGTTAAAACCATTTTTTGTGCACGCATGTAAGAAAGGAAAGGAGAAACAAAATGGTATATAGAGTACACATAAAAATTATGAAAGGCTATATTATAGCTCTATATGGCAATAATGTTCTTCTCTACAGTAGAATCAGAAATGATTTTTTATTTCATTGATCTGTATTTTCTAAATTTTTACAATAAACATATATCACATTAGGAAAGAAAAATTAAAAATTTCGTTCTTGCTTTTGATTTTTTGCTAAATACAAATAAATTACTTGTGTAAAATAATTAGGAATGCATACAACTTCTGCCCATGTATTCAATTATCTTTTCTTTGTTAATACTTTAGTTCAAGTACTGTACATAGGAATGTGTAAGGGGAATGGGTGACTCTTGAGAAATATATTTTCGAAGTGGAAACAAAAGCACAATAGACCATCATCACTCAAATTTGACTAAAGTATTCAAAGTATTCATGGTTTTACCTTTCTCCACTGATTGTAACAAATGCACCAAGTCCCATGAACTGGTTAAAACCAACCAAACAAACAAGCAATAAGTTCTTCATAATAACAAGTGCCACCAAAAAGAAGAAGTGCTGGTTGTAGAAATGAAAAAAATAAACAAGGATAAGACAGTGATTGTTCCTGACCTAGAACTGTGTAATTGGATTTGGGACAGGGTGGGAGGCGGTTATAAATGAAAATCCTAGGCAAAAACAGCATTTTAAAATGTTCTCTTTAGGTCTCTTTTTCCCCTCCAATAACATCAGACTTGGAAATTTCTGAAAAATGTCATGCCAAGATTACAACTTCTTAATTTTTTCCCCTGCCATAACAACAAAAAGAAAGAGTGGAGAGAGAGAGAGAAAGGAGAACAAGGTAAGAGAGGAGGGAAAAGGTAGTAGGTGAATAATGCTATTGCTGGCTCTTATAAAGAATTCAATTGTCAATGAAACAGGTAATGGCCAGGAAATATATTTTTTAATGAGGGAAGATATGCAGAGGAGGATGTACCTGTGAGTCACTGAAAACTGGCCTTCCTTCCATTTATTTGTGGGAAGAGTTAGAATTCATTGTCCAATATTAGGAGAAGGAACAGAGAGCAGTGGGAGCAGTGGTCCAGAGGCGAGCAAGGGATAATAAAGATGGTGAACAGCTCCACCTCTCTACACCTTGGAGGCATACACACAATAACCTGGGAACCATTTATCACCATTACCAGACTTCCCTACAAGCCACAGAAATTCTTTTCATTAGAAAAACACAATATTTAGTAGAACCCCCTTCTTGAAAGAAATTGAAAGAGATAGAAATGCATTAACAAAACACAGAAACCCCAAAGCTTTTTTTTTTTTTGTAAAGAGAGAGCTATGGTAGCTAAAAGGCAGTAACTTGAATGGAAAAAAAATTACTATTGAGAGTGATAACAATAAGGAAAAGTACATAGTGGGTATCTAAAACCTCCATAGATACTGCCCATCCTAAGAAATCATGCCTATATATCTAGTTGATGTGGATATGAGATATATATGAGATCCAATCTGGGTGTACAGGGAGTGTCCTTGGAACAGCACTATAACTAAAAATAAACAAGTCTAATCAAATACGAGTAATCCGACTGCTTAGAGGCTGGGATTGTGGCTAGAATAGATATTTTCTTGGACCACATGGTTTGTATTAAGAACTACATTCAGTAACATGGATGAATTCCACAGGCTAGTGTAGAGTGAAAGATATCAAATACCAAAGGATCCATACTATATAGTCCATTTACATGATGCTCTAGAGTAAGCTAAACAAATCTATATGTTCAGCATAGTGGTTGGAATGGAGGCCGAGGATGAAATGGGGCTTTGACTAGGGGGACAAGAAGGAAGCTACTGCACTGCTAATAATGTTTAACTTCATCTGGGTGATGGCAATATGATATGCATACATTTGTAAAGGTTCACTGAGTTCTTAAGTATAAACTTAAAATTTGTTTACTTCTCTGTGAGACTTCAGCAAGTTAAGGAAAAAAAAAAGGATTAATAAGCACTCTGAAAAAAAAGAGAGAGAGAGACACTGTATTTGACAACCTAAATCATTCTGGTTACCAGAGAGATCCACCGCCTTATGAGATATGTGTAGAGCAAATATTCTTATGGCTTCATGACATTTCCATCAGGAGCGTTCCTCTCCCTTTTTTCTGTCTCCTGATCAGCCTTCTAAATGCTTGCTCAATCTCCTGGGAAGGCTAGCACAATCTGGACCCAAAGGTTTTTTTTACAAATTTTATTTATTTATTTTAAAATTTTATTATTTATTTTAATTGGAGGATAATTACTTTACAATATTGTGGTAGCTTTTGCCATACATCGACATGAATCAGCCAGAGGGTTTTAATTTTGCTCTCATCACTCTGACCAATTTTGTGAGTTTGGGCATGATTTCCATGCCTTCTTCAAGCGTAAATGAAATGCTAAAATGTAGAGCACTTGACATGTTGACATTTTAATAAATGTTCACTTATCACCCCTGGAGAAAGACATGGCAACCCACTCCAGTATCCTTGCTTGGGATAGCCCATGAACAGAGGAGCCTGGCGAGCTACAGAACATGGGGTCGCAAGGAGTTGGACACGACTGAGCAACTGAGCATATTATCTCCAGTTTCCCTTCCTAGGAAGAAGAGAGTATTTTGAGTAATAAAAACAAATTATTCTGGCCCTCTGAATAATACTTCAGCATTATTGTGTATAGCTGTCCTGAGTGTTGATCATCCACTGGAGAAACTGGAAGCTTCCCATCTCTGGGTTGTACAAAGTTGAAGTTAGGCCCCAATGTGGAAAAGGCAGCTTGTGATGTCCCAATGGAAACCTGCTTGCCTCCCCTCCATCCACTCCTCTTTCCACAGGCAACAGCTGATGGACAAACTTTCTCAGGTGACTGATGCTTCTTGCAGCCTGATCTTGAAGTCTGCTTCTCCCATACCACCTTCCTGATCCTTTACACAAACAGTTTCCCAGACCCATGAACTGCCCCACTGGGACCAGTCAAGGCAATTGGTAGCCTCCACGTGTTCCCACCATTTAGCTTATCTGGGAGTCTTTCACAAAGCTCATCAGGCCATTTGAATTTGCATATTCAAAAATGACATTATGGTGATAAATTCAAGCACTTTTTTTTTTTTGGTAATTTAAAATAAGAATAGAGTAACTGCCTTCTTGTGTGGTTGGCAGCCTGCTGTTTCTACAGCTGCTACTGTCCAAGGGCTTCCGAGGTGGTGCTAGTGGTAAAGAACCAGCCTGCCAATGCAGGGGACATAAGAGACTCAGGTTTGATCACTGGGTAGGGAAAATCCCCTGGAGAAGGGCACAGCAACCCACTCCAGAATTCTTGCCTAGAGAATCCCATGGACAGAGGAGCCTGGTGGACTACAATCCATGGTGTAGCAAAAAAGCTGGACATGACCGAAGTGACTTAGCACTACTCTCCACATCACTGTGTACTGCAGACAGTGGTGGCGTGGCTACTGGGAATTGCTGCGCACTGTGAGGCCTCTCTACCACTCTTATTTCCCAGTTGCCAATGTCAGCTACAATCAAAGTGCCTCTTCAGTGTAATCACCAGCATCTTTTGCCTAGTGTGGCCTAAATGCTTTAGCTGAGATAACAGCACTCATCTAAAACAGTGACTCTGAACCATATCTGCACATTAGAAATACCTGAGAAGGACTTCCCTGGTGGCTCAGTGGGTAAAAATCCTCCTGCCAATGAAGGGACATGGGTTTGATCCCCGGTCCAGGAAGATTCCACATACCACAGAGCAGCTAAGCCTGTGTGCCACAGCCACTGAGCCTGTTTTCTAGCGCCCATGAGCCACATCTACTGAAGAATGTGTGCTGCAACTATTGAAGCCCCTGTGCCTGGAGTCCATGCTCCAAGTCAAGAGAAGCCACCGCAAGGAGAAGCCCATGCACCCCAACTAGAGAGCAGCCCTCCTTTCTCACTACAACTGGAGAAAGCCTGAGCACAGCAATGAAGACCTAGCACAAATAAATCATTTTTAAAAAATAATTACTTCAGAAGTTTGAAAAGAAATTAATCTTGCCTGGCTCCCTACCTATTCCCACATCCCCTGGGGACTTTGTTCTGGGATGAAACTGGTTATGGTTACAGTCTCATCTTTTAGAAGTTCCTTAGGTGAATCTAGGGACTCCCCTGGAGATCCAGTAGTTAAGATTTCATGTTTCCATTGCAGGGGGCACGGGTTCAATCCCAAGTCAGGGAACTAAGATCCCATAAGCCACAGGGTGACCAAAACATATAAATATATACACACATTTAAAAAATACTAAATATTGTTACCAGATTTCTAAACGTCGTTATCTTCCTACTACATTACAATCTTGGTTATCTACTTGATTTCTCTGGTTCTCCTACTTGTACTCCTGTGTCCCTCTGTTCCTAAGCGTGGTAACCATACTTCTTAACCCTCTTTGGGTTCCTCATCTTTTCTCTAATACTGTCTTCCCTTGCGTCATCATTTGACCCTTCCAATCCCCTGGTTCTATGTGAGGCCCAATGACTAGTATTAGAGACTGAAATTCCTTCCTGTCTTACTGAATTTTATGTATACAATATGTATTCTGAATACTGTATGTATACTGAATTTTATGCATAGAATAGTTTTTGAGATATAATTATTTTCTAAAAATAAATTTTGTTATTTTTTCTTAATGTAGCTGCTCATCATTAAAACATAAAAAGTAACAAAATTAAAAATAATCCCCAAATCTACAAATATCTCTGCCATCATGTTTAGTTTTTCTGTGTGTAAGTATTTTTTCCTTCCATTAAAAGGTATTATGATGTCAACACTATTCTGTAATTTTTTTTCCACTTAATACATCAGATACCTCTATGTCCCTAAATATTATTCTCTAAATATTTGGAGAGGTCTCAGTTCATTAAATATTATTAATGCCGCCACAGTAATTAATTGTATGAATTTGTTTAACCACCTCTGTATTGTTGACTAGTTAGGCTATTTCCAATCTTTATCTTTTATAAATATATCCTTCCAAATATTCTTCAAACAAATCTTTGAGCATTCCTATCATGTTCTTACCTAGGAGTGAAATATACATCAAATGACATAAGAAGGTTTAAGAGTTTTCACATGAAGTGTCAAATTGCGTGGAAATTTTCCTTCAAATCTGTTAATTTTCTGCTTAGTGGTAGTCGATAAGCCATGGACATCCTCATCCAGGTTGGTTTCTCACTACAGTGGCCCTTCATTGCATATCTGTGACATGAGAAAATGGAGGAAGGCTGGCAATTGTGATGACTGGTCAGCACTTTCACCACTTCTGGAAACTAGCTTTGAATAACCCTGAAATTCAATTCCACTGACCTTGAGTGAGTGCCACATAGAACTAAACACAATGTGGAGGCTATAAAGACAAACTGCTTCCTTGAAAGTGTTTGTAGTATTCACACATACTTATTACATAATACAAAATGTGATACGTTGTTAAGAAAATTAGAGAGTGCTGTGAGAAGATTTCTGAGTGAGTTGCTTAGGAAGATTACATAAAGAAAATTGCATTTAATCTGGCTCTGATGAAAATAAGGTCAGACTGGGTCTAGTGCTGGGCAGAAGGGCACCTTGGATATGGAGACATATGAAACAAAACTCTCAAGGGCAACAAAGTATCTAAAATTCATTTGGGGGAAAAAAAGACAGCAATCAAGGTGTCTCGTGAGTAGAGTTAATACAAGACAAATTTAATGGGAGATACACTGGGGAAGCAGACTGGTATCAACCTTGAACACTTTGCTGAGGAGTGGAAAGTATTTGGAAGGAAATGGGGAGCTGATGAAGGGGAGAGAAACTCTGCATGAAGGTCCCTGTGTCAGCAGGGTGGGTCAAAGCAGCTTTTGGCACAGGGAATCATTACAGCAGCCCCTTGTGAGAAGTAAGTAAGGAAACAGAAAAGGGCAGAAGAGAGGCGGACAGTGAAACAAAAGAAAATTATAGCTAAGACTCTTCAATATATGTAGGACATAATAAAGCAAGCAAGAGTGAATACTGGCAAAATTTTAAAGCTGGATTTATAGTCTGTAATTCCTCCCATCCAAATTTTTCCTAAATAAATATTCAATTAATTGACCTGTTTATTTGGCTTTATTTGCAAAGCATCAGCACCACCTGGCGACAGTAACTCAGATTACCCCAACTGTGCTGAATTAAACCTTTCTTTTTTTTGAAAAAATTTCAAGCATATAGAAAGTTGAAAGACTACTAAAATAAACACCCCTATACCACCCTATATGATCATCTGTACTTACCAGTTGTTAATGTTTTGCCTGGCTTTAGTTCTTTCTATATGTGTATGTGTGTGTGCATATATATATGCAAAGTCATTTGATAGTAAACTATAGGCACTGAAACACTTCAAAATTTTCTGCATGAAGTTCCTAAAAAAAGAATATCCTCTACTTAAACACAAGACTGTCATCTTACCTGAAAAATTAACAATAATTTTATATCACCATATTATTATTACTATTCAAATTTCATTAAAAATGTTTTGAAGTTTGTATTTTTTTAATCTACAAGATTTGTTTTGCATTTGATTATGTTTACAAGGACTCTTAATCTAGAACAATTTTCACTACTTTTTTTTTTAACTTCTCATGACATTGCCATTTTTTAAGCATCCAGGCAAGTTATTTTGTAGAATGTCTGACATTCTGGATTTGTCTTATTATTACCCTCATGATTAGATTCACATTAAATATTTTGGCAAGAATACTTCATAAGTGACTTTGTGTATTTTTTATTGCATCACTTCAGGAAACATAATATCAGATTGTCCTATCACTGGTGTTGTTATGTTTGACCAATTGGTTAAGTAGTAACTGCAAATACATCATGTATGGGGTGTTATTTTGAGGCCATGTGAATACCTTGACCTTAACAAAGTTTTAACCAAAGGTTTTAACATGCAATGACAATCCTTACTTGAATCAGCTTATTGCACTGAGAATTGCAAAATGATGATATTCTATCATTCTTATGACATGCATTTTACTAAACAGAAACAGATTAATCTAACTGTAGATTAAACTGATATAACAAAGGAGAAAATAGAGATTCAAGTAGATTTTAACCAAGTACTTTGTACATCCTTAGTGAAATATATTCTAAAGACAAAGGGAACTAAAAAAGAAAAATTAAGCTTTACTTGGTTAATATATTCTTAGTAATTACATGGGTATTGTAATTCTGAAACTTTTTAATATAATTCTAGAATAAAGCAAATAAACAAGTATATTCATGAAATTAGGAAACAAGATTTCACTGTAAAAGAGATCCACATATAAAATAAAATCAATCAAAAAATAAATAAATAAAATAAAATCAAGTATGGAAAAATGCTATAATGTTACAATTGAATTAGAAATATCAAATATTAACTCATGATTTAAAGGAAAAAATACTTCTTAGTTCTGTCCACAATCATGTAAACAATGGTATTACAATAGCAACAGCATACCGACCACCCAGATCTTGGTTTTTCATATGCTTACTAACCATTTGCCTATCTTCCTTGGTGAAGTGCCCACTCAAATCTTTTCCCTGTTTTTACTAGGTTGTTTGTTTCTTATGATGGAGTTGAAGGACTTCTTTATGTATTTTGAATATAAGTTCATTATCAGATATATGTTTCATGTATATTTTCTCCCATTCTACAGCTGTATTATGTATTTTCTTGAGCAGTTTTTAATTATGATGTTCAATTCATATATTTTTCTTCTTTTATAGTTATTGCTTGTCTGTTTTGTCCCCTAAAAACTCTGCCTAATGGTAAGTCACAGATACTCTAATCTTTTCTTCTAAAAGCTTTAGTTTTGCTTTTTATGTATAAATCTATGGTCTACGTAAAATAAAATTTTAGATGTACATCTTTTATTAAATATCATCAAGGGGTTAGTCATCTCCAACTCTATGTTTTAGATATTTCACATTTGTTGAATTGCAGAAAACAAATGTTAAACGTCAAAATAAATTTTTAGAAACATTAAGTGTTTTTCCTTTCTATTTTTTTAACTGAAGTGTAGTTGACATATAACATATCAGTTTCAGTTGTACAACATAGCAATTTGACATTTATCTACACTACAAAGTGATCACCACAATAAGTCTAACAATCATCTACCACCAGTCATTACAGTCTTATTGTAATGTACATACATTTCCTAAGCTGTACACTACACCTCATGACTTACTAATCTATAACTGGAAGCTTATACCTCTTAATCCCCTTCACCTATCTCCCTCACTCACTGACTCCTCTTTCCTTTCAATCATCAGTTTGGTCTCTATATCTATGAGTCTGTTTCTGTTTTGTTCTGTTCATTTTGATTTTTAGGTTTCATATATAAGTGAAACTGAGCTTACCTCATTTAGCCTAATGCCCTGAAGTTCCATCCGTGTGGTCGCAAATGGCAAGATTTCATTCTTTTTTATGACTGAATGGTATTTCATTGCAAGTACATGCCACACCTTTTTTATTCTAAGTGAGTTTCTTTTTAGCAACATGGACATATGGGTCTTGTTTTTTTTTTTTTTTTAATGTATTCAGCCATCCTATGTCTTCTGATGGGAGCATTTAGTCCATTTACATTTAACATAATTATTTATAGGTATATTTATTGCAATTTGTTCACTGTTTTCTAGTTGTTTTGTAGTTTTTCTTTGCTCCTTTCTTCTTCTGTTCTCCTCTGTTGTGATTTCATTACTTTCTTTAGTGTTCTTGTACTCTTTCTCTTCCTTTTTTTGGTATATGTATCAGGGTTTTGGTATGTGGTTACCATGAGGGTCATATATAGCAACCTGTGTATACTATAGTCTATTTTAAATTGACAGTTGTTTAAGTTGCACTTATAGTACCTCTTACATAGCATATAGTTGGGTCTTGCTTCTTTATCCAATTTGATCATCTTTGCATTTACTTGGAGTGTTCCTAAGTGTCCTAAGTGTCTTATTATGTTTATTATGAAATGTAACTATTAATATAGCTTAAGTCCATTATTTCACTATTTTGCTTTCTACTGTGCTACCTGGTTTTTGTTTCTCCATTTTTTCTTTTTGCTTTATTTAGTAAAATATCTTAATTTTTAAAATTTATTTATCCACTGCTTTTTAGTTATACCTCTTTGCATTAAATATTTAGCAGTCATTACAGAGATTGATTCCTAGAATGTCAATGTTCACTCTTGTCATCTCCTGTTTGACCACTTCCAATTTGTCTTGATTCATGGACCTAATATTCCAGGTTCCTATGTAATATTGCTCTTTACAGCTTCGAATCTTGCTTCTATCACCAGTCCCATCCACAACTAGGTGTTGTTTTTGCTTTGGCTCTGTCCCTTCATTCTTTCTGGAGTTATTTCTCCACTGATTTCGAGTAGCATATTGGGCTACCTGGGGAATTTATCTTTCCATGTCCTACATTTTTGCCTTTTCATACTGTTCATGGGGTTCTCAAGGCAAGAATACTGAAGTGGTTTGTCATTCCCTTCTCCAGTGGACCACATTCTGTCAGACCTCTCCACCATGACCCGTCCGTATATTGTCACCCTGCTTATTTAACTTATATGCAGAAGACATCATGAGAAATGCTGGTCTGGATAAAGCACAAGCTGGAATCAAGATTGCCAGGAGAAATATCAATAAACTCAGATATGCAGATGACACCACCCTTACGGCAGAAAGTGAAGCAGAACTAAAGAGCCTCTTGATGAAAGTGAAAGAAGAGAGTGAAAAAGTTAGCTTAAAGCTCAACATTCAGAAAACTAAGATCATGGCATCTGGTCCCATCACTTCATGGCAACAGATGGGAAAACAGTGGAAACAGTAGCTGACTTTATTTTTCTGGACTCCAAAATCACTGCAGATGGTGATTGCAGCCATGAAATTAAAAGACGTTTACTCCTTGGAAGGAAAGTAATGACCAACCTAGACAGCATATTGAAAAGCAGAGACATTACTTTGTCAAAAAAGGTCTGTCTAGTAAAGGCTATGGTTTTTCCAGTGGTCATGTATGGATGTGAGAGTTGGACTATAAAGAAAGCTGAACACTAACGAATTGATGTTTTTGAACTGTGGTGTTCGGAAAGAGTCTTGAGAATCCCTTAGACTGCAAAGAGATCCAACCAGTCCATCCTAAAGGAAATCAGTCCTGAATATTCATTGGAAGGACTGATACTGAAGCTGAAACTCCAATACTTTGGTCACCTGATGTGAAGAGCTGACTCACTGGAAAAAACCCTGATGCTGGGAAAGATTGAGGGCAGGAAGAGAAGGGGACGACAGAGGATAATATGGTTGGATGGCATCACCAACTCAATAGACATGGGTTTGGGTGGACTCTGGGAGTTGGTGATGGACAGGGAGGCCTGTGTGCTGCGGTTCATGGGGTTGCAAAGAGTAGGACACGACTGAGTGACTGAACTGAAGTGAACTGAACAGAGATTACAAAATATATCCTTAAATTTTCTCAGTCTGAAAAAGTGAAAGTGAAAGTCTCTCAGTTGTGTCTGACTGTTTGCAACCCCATGGACTATATAGTCCATGGAATTCTCCAGGCCAGAATACTGGAGTGGGTAGCCGTTGCTCCAGGCGATCTTCCCAACCCAGGGATCGAACCCAGGTCTCTCTCATTGCAGGCGTATTCTTTACCAGCTGAGCCACCAGGGAAGCCCATAGTTAATATCACTTTACATAAAACATAGTTTAACTATGCAATCAGTTAGCTCATGAAACTTTTCATGCTTTAGACTATAGTTGTAATATTAATATGTAATGTATTACATTCACATATATTATAAACTTTAAAACAGTATTATAATGTTTGCCTTAAATAGTTGTATGTTATAACTATTATATGTTATAACTATTTAAACTATATATGTACTTTAAATATGTGCATATGTGTACACATATTATATATATTTTAAAATAAGAAAAACAGTCTTTGTATTTACATACATATTAACTTTTCTGATGTTACTATTCCTTTTTGAAAATCTGAGTTAGTTTCTGGCTTTATTTCTCCTCAGCTTATAGAACTTCCTCTCTCATTTTTGCATTAAGTTTTCACAACATATATCCTTAACTTTTCTTGATCTACTTTGGCCTGCATGTAAAAAATTCTATTTTATGTTCATTTCTTAAGAACATTTTTACCAGATAGAGAATTCTAGTCTTGACAGTTTTTTCTTTTATTCCTTTAAAAATTCTGATCTAGACTTTTGCTTCCAGTCAAAACTTTGTTAAAAGGATAAGATTTACTCTTCTGCCTTAACAACAACAAAATGCCTATACAAAGTACATCAAACAACAGTTTTCAAGGCACTAGATATTAGAAAACAAAGACAAATAGAAAACAAACAAGGGAAACTAAGGAAAAAAGGCAGAACCTAGCAGTCTTCCTAAACTGAGGAGATGTAGCTGAGAGTATGAAGAGGCCACGGCAGCTACAGTTCAAAGGACGAAAGACTGCAGAAGAGAATGCTGCACCGAGAAAGAGCCTCAGAGACTGCATCGAGGGTTCCCATCATTATTCAGTATATGTGTGTAAGGAAACTACTTGAAGCCATGCAAAGAACTATCGGAAAGGATTAGAGAGAAAAACATGCCTGGAACCTTCAGACCTGGCAACAGTGACTGTTCCCACTAGCCAGACTGCTAAAATTTCATAATTCAGGGGCATAAATCAGGAAGGTATTGCCTCAGAAGTGGGGAATAATTAGCTCTAGACTGAGCACTGCTTTGACCCACTTAGTAAATCATAAGACCAAGGCTTGAAAGAATCAAATTGCTTCCAAGTAATTTAACTGCATCTGAGAGAAAAGCTCAAGATAGTTTATAGGAATACAAAAATATCTTAACACCAGCAAAGAAAACTTTACAATGTCTGGTATCCAATCAGAGATTACTAGGCATGCACAGGAACAGGAAAACACAACACACATAAAGGAAGATAACTAATCATTAGAAAAAGATGCAGAACTGACAAAGATGTTATAATCAGCATATAAAGACATTCAAACAGTTTTTACAACTAAATTTCATGTGTTCAGAAAGTTGAGTAAACACTTAGAAATTTAAAAAAGAACCAAATCACTGTGATGAGATTTCAATGAATGGGATTAACAGCAGATTTAGCATTGTGGAAAAAATTTAAAGGATACACACACACATTGGTACATATGACTTAATATATATACATTTATATTTATACATTTATTTCCAGGTGGTGCTAGTGGTAAAGAACCTGCTTGCCAATGCACAAGAAGTAAGAGATGCAGCTTCGATCCCTGGGTTGGAAGATCCCCTGGAGGAGGGCATGGCAACCCACTGCAGTATTCTTGCCTGGAGAATCCCATGGACAGAGGAGCCTGGCTGGGTCTATGGTTCATGAGGTCACAAAGAGTTAGACATAACTGAGTTGACTCAGAATGCACACACAAAGTTCCTAGCTCTGTCTACAGATAGCCTAAAAGCAGCAAGCATACCTAACAGAGATAAGATCTTGATATGTAAACAAATAACTGTTTGATTTCAGAGTTAGGCAGGAAAAACACAAAATGAACCTAGTGCATTGTATAATCCCAAAAGTAAGGAAATACTTAAACAAACAAACAAAAATACATGAGGCATGTCAAAAGGACACAGGCTCCCAATAGTCAAAGCCTGAAAAATTTAAACTACAAAATAGTGATACTGTTGATTATACACCAAATAAAACAGAAATATCTATGAATGTATACTGATGAAAATAAACAAATAGAAGGGACAAATCTTTATAGAATATTTTCAAGTAATAAGAAGGGATGGGGGAAATAGAAAATCACCATTAAAATACCACAGTAATAATTGTTTCAGGCAAGATCCATGGATGAATACTATAATTTGTAGGAAAAATTTTAAGGAGAGACCAGATAAGTGTATAGCCTTGAAGTACCTACCCCAATATATTTATGAATAATTGTGTCACATTTTTAACATATGTCCATAAATTCTTTTGATATTTCTTCAACCAAAAGGTGGACATTAATAGATCTTCTTGAGGGTATGCTGGATTTAGTGATTTGCTTCCACTGAATAGAATATAGAAAGCATGATCTAAAATCTTCATTGTGTTTTCCACAGAAAAGGCAAGGCAGGGCAGGGAGAAAAGTTTAGGATTGACTAATTTGAATAATGTCAATACACTCTGACCTACAGGACATCTAGTACCTGGCCTTGGGTGATTTTAGGCAGGGGAAATACTGGCTTGGTATATGAGAATTAGATAAAGGAGATGGTTGGGGATATGGACCCAAACTGGCTCAAGGGTTTATAAAAAAATTATTTTCATGTGCCTATGAAGGCTGAATCACAGGAGAAATGCAAAGAACTTTGGCCATTCATTTGGCTCTGTGAGTAATGGATGTCAAACAGATGAATCTAAGGAAACACAGAACAGGAAATATCACATAAACTCATACTACAAAATATCTTCTACAAAATGCCTTCAGCAGTACTCTTCAAAACCATCTAAGTCATGAAAAACAAAGAAATACTGAGAAGCTGTTAAATACTAGAGGAAACTAATGAAATAGAATGGGTGGTATCCAGAATTGGATCTTGGGACAGAATAAAAATCAATGAAAAAATTGGTGAAATCTCAATAAAATTTTTACTTTAGTAATAATATTGTACTAATGTCAATTTCTTAGTTTGGATAAACATAAAATGGTTATGTAAGATATAAACATTAGGGAGAACTCAGTAAAGGGAATATAGGACCTTTTGACTATCTTTGTAACACTTCTATAAATCTAAGATTCATTCAAAACAGAAACTTTATATACAAACAAGTAAAATAACTTTTCTTTGACTCCACAAATGACTCTATCTGTTGTATTTCTTTCCACCTTTGCTCAGCAAAAACCTCTGGAGAAAATGACCTAATTTTGAAATTTTTTCTAAAGTTTCTGTTGATAGTTTTTTAAACACAGAAAGAATATTAAAGGATTCTTTAAAAATAATTGTTCAATTTATTAAAATTACCAACTCAAAATTCTATTTGTTCTTCAAGTTTATCCCTTAAGAGTTTTTTATTTAGGTAAAATTTATAGTGAAATGCACATTTCTTTACAATATAATGACTTCTGATGAATGCATACATCCAGGTAATCCACACATACAGAACATTTAAATCACCTAAGAAAGTCCTCTCATGCTCCCCATCCATATACCTCTCTCAGAATAATTTTTTATTCTCTTAGAATTAATTTTTATGATTTTTCCCACCATAGATTAATTCTTCCTATTTCAGAACATCATATAAAATACACTACAGTATGAAATATTTCATATTTTGCTTCTTTCATCTAGCATAATGTTCTGGCTTCTTTCAACTTATGCATATCACTAGAGTTTATCAGTAGTTTTTTCCATTTTATTGCTTATTAATGTTTCATTTTATAAATACAACACAACTTGTTTATTCAATAAAGGTAAACATTGATGGACCTTTGGATTACTTCCAGTTTTTAGCTATTGTGAGTGAAAATGCAATAAGCTTTCATGTTCAAGCTATTTTATACACTTTTTTTTTTCATTTTGGAGGTTAAGTAACTAAAATTGGAATTATTTTGTTTTATAAGAAACTGTCAAAATATTCCAAAAGTGTTGTGCCATTTTATAATTCCAGGAGCTGTACATCCTGGCTAGCATTTGGTCTTTTCAGTCTTTTTAATTTTCATTATTGTTGTGGGTTTACAGTGGTTTTTTCATCATGGTTTTACTTTTGCTTTCCATTGCTGATTAGTCAGATTAAGTACTTCATGCACTTACTGGGCATTCATATATTTTGAGAAGTATCTCTTTGTCATTTGCCCATTTTTTTATTGTTTGCATCTATTATTAGCATTTCTTTAATTAGTAGGAATATAAGCCTACTTCCCATATACATATTTTTTTACAAGTTTTTGATCTACAGATAAGTTGAGAATATAGTAATAGAGTTTCCATAGACTCCCTCATTCATTTTCCTTTGTTATTAACATCTTACATAAGAAAATCTTACAGTATTTTCTTAAAATTAATGAACTGATTAATTTCAAGAAATTAAAATTAATTTAATTTTAATTAAAGTCTATAGTTTACTCAAGCTTCCTTAGGTTTTTTTTTTAACTAATGTATATTTCTGTTCTAGAATCCTATCAAGATATTAATTCCATGTATCATGTTTCCTTGGGTTCCTCTTGGCCATGACAGTTTCTCAGATTTCCTTTATTTTAATGATCTTACAGTTTTGAGGAGTACTAGTCAAGTATTTTGTAGAATGTCCCTCTATTGGAATTTGCTGCTGTGTTTCTCATGATTAGACTGGGAATATGGGCTTTAGGGCTTTAGACTAATAGGGGCTTTAGACTACAGAGATAAAGTGCCATTTTTTTAACATCATATCAAAGGTACATATTATCAATATTGTTTACCACTGTTAATATTGGCTTTGATCACCTGGCTGATGCAGTGTTTACATGTTTCTCCAGCCTAAAATCATATTTTTTCCCCTCTCTCTATACTGTACTCTTTGAAAGGTAATCACCAGACACAGCTGGGATTTATGTGCCCTCTGTCTGAAGACAGAGTATCTACAAAAATTATTTGGAATTTTTCTGTAAGGGAGACTTGTCTTTTCTCCTCCATTCATTTCTTCCTTGCTTATTCAATCATTTATTTATATTACCATGGACTCATGATATTTATTTTACACTTAGAGCTATAATCTAACACTCTTCATTCATTGCTATTGACCTTGATCATCTGGCTAAGGCAGTGTTTGAAAGGCTTCCCCACTGATACATTTTCTCCCTTTCTGTAACTCTTAGGAAGAAGGTCACTATATGAAGCTTCAACTTATGGAACAGGGAGTCATGCTTCACTTTCTTAAGGTTGGAAAAGCTACATTAATTATTTTGAATTCTTTAGTGCTGATAACTTATCTATTATTCCCATTTGTTTACTAATTTAATCACTTGCCTATATCAGTATGTACTCATGAATATTTATTTTATACTTTGGGTTATCATCCAGTGTGACTTTATTTTGCTGTTCAAGGTGTTCCACAACGTAAGGTTTTTTCCTTTTCATCCCCCTTCTTTTGGTTTGGTTCTATTCTGTTTTGTTTTTTAAGCACTTCCTTACATTCTCGGGGCTTCCCTGGTGGCTTAGCTGATAAAGAATCCACCCGCAATGCGGTAGACCTAGATTCAATCCCTGGGTTGGGAAGATCCCCTAGAGAAGGGAAAGGCTACCCACTGCAGTATTCTGGCCTGGAGAACTCTATGGACTGTATAGTCCATGGGGTCACAAGAGTCTGACACAACTGAGTGACTTTCACTTTCACATTCTGGAGTTACAAAATGCTCTAGGCTTATCTTGTGTATTTCCTGCTCTAATTGTAGAGTCAGACATTTCTCCAAAAAGTCCTAGTTCGTTTTATTGCAGAATGATATTAGAAACAAAGATCTGGGCAACAGATTTGCTTATTGCTATTATACTTCCAGATCTTCTTAGCTGACAGAGCAAGGAAATATATACATGGATAACAACCTTGATAATGCACACATCTACAAATATTTCTATGTATTTAATAATTTTCATCTCCCCAAAAGAAAACTCTGTACCCATAAGATGTCTCTCTCGATTTTTCTCCTCCTTCTAGTCCTGGCAACCATCAGTCTTCTTTCTGCCTCTACAAATTTACTTAATCTGCACATTTCACATAAATGGAATAATAGATACATGACTTTGTATCTTGCTTCTTTCACATAGCGTAACATTTTCGAGATTTATGTTGTAACATGTATCAGTACTTGACTCCTTTTCATGGCTGAGTAATATTCCATTGTATGTCTATGGCATAATTTGCTTATTCATTCATCCATGAATAAGATGCGGTTGTTTCCACCTTTTGGCTATTGTGAACAGTGCAGCTATAAACATTTGTGTACAAGTATTTGCTTGTCTGTTTTCAGTTCTTTGTGGTATATGCCTACCAGTGAAATTAATGGGTCATATGATCATATTATATTTACTTTCTGAAAAATGACATAACTCTTTTGCACAATGGCTACAGCATTTTAGATTCCAACCAGCATGCACAAGCATTCCAATTTCTCTATTTCCTCAACAATACATGTTGTTTTGTTTTGCTTCTTTAAATTACAGCCATTCTAGTGAAAGTGAAGAGTATCTCATTGTGGCTTAGATTTGCATTTACCTAAGGACCAATAAAGTTGAGCATCTTTTTATATGCATTTCAGACATTTGTATAGTCTTTTGAGAAAGGTCTGTTCAAGTCCTTTGCCCATTTTTAAAAAATGGACTGTCTTTTCTTGTTCGAGATTTTTTACTGTGGTTTTATAAGTCTTGAAATAAGGTAATGAACCTTGTTCTTCTTTTTATAAATTATTTTGGTTGGTTTAAGTCCTTGGAATTTCCAATATAGATTTAGGATAAGCTTGTCACTTTCTCTACAAAAGCCCACTGGAATTTTTATTAGGACTGCATTTAATTTATAGATCAATTTAGGAAGTATAAACAACAATATTATGTCCTCTGATCCATGAACATGGCATATTTCTCCAATTATTTAAGTCTTCTTTACCTTATCACCAGAATATTTTTATTATTTTATAGTTTTCAATATACAGGTCTTATACCTATTTTATTAATAAGTATTCAATTTTGTGATGCTATTATAAAGGTTTCTTTTTAAAATACTTAATTTATAATTGTCACTAACATAGAAATATAATTGATTTTCATGTTTGCTTTGTATCCTCATTTATCAGTTCTAGTAAACTCATGTTAATTTTAGTCCCCTTTCTATATACTGTGGAATTTTCAACTAGATGTTCATGACATCATAAATAAAGTAATTTCTTATCTGTATACTTTTCTTATTTTGTTGCACTGAGTAGCATCTTCAATACAATGTTGAATACAAGTGATTATAGTGGAATCCTAGGCTTGCTCCTGTTCTTAGAGGACTTGGTAGGTAGAATTCTAAAAATGTCCCCTAAGATTCCCACCTCCTGATTATTCAAATACAAGCATACCTTATTTAATTCTGCCTCACTTTATCACGCTTTGCAGATATTTCACTTTTTAGAAATTGAAGGTTTGTGGCACCACTGTGTCAAGCAACTCTATTGGTGTCATTTTTCCAACAGCCTTTGCTCATTTCTTGTCCCTGTATCACAGTTTGGCAATTCTTACAATATTTCAAACTTTTTCATTATTATGTTTGTTGTAGTGATGTGTAATCAGTGGTCTTTGATGTTACTATTATGACTTGCTGAAGCCTCAGATGATGGTTGAGAAAAGAAGAGAAGCAAAAGGCAAAGGAGAAAGGGAAAGATATATACATCTGAATGCAGAGTTCTGGCGTAGCAAGGAGAGATAAGAAAGTCTTCCTAAGTGATCAGTGCAAAGAAATAGAAGAAAACAATAGAATGGGAAAGACTAGAGATCTCTTCAAGAAAATTAGAGATACCACGGGAACATTTAATGCAAAGATGGGCACAATAAAGGACAGAAACGGTATGGACCTAACAGAAACAGAAGATATTAAGAAGAGGTGGCAAGAATACACAGAAGAACTATACAATAAAGATCTTTATGGCCCAGATAACCATGATGGTGTGATCACTCACCTAGAGCCAGACATCCTGGAGTTTGAAGTCAAGTGGGCCTTAGGATGCATCACTATGAACAAAGCTAGTTGAGGCGATGGAATGTCAGCTTAACTATTTCAAATCCTAAAAGATGATGCTGTGCAAGTGCTGCACTCAATATGCCAGCAAATTTGGAAAATTCAGCAGTAGCCACTGGACTGGAAAATGTCAGTTTTCATTCCAATCCCAAAGAAAGGCAACATTAAAGAATGTTCAACCACCGCACAACTGCACTCATTTCACACACTAGAAAAGGAATGCTCAAAATTATTCTAAGTTAGACTTCAACAGTACATGAACTGAGAACTCTCCAATGTTTAAGCTGGATTTAAAAAAGGCAGAGGAACCAGTGATCAAATTACCAACATCCGCCAGATCACAGAAAAAGAGAATTCCAGAAAAATATCTACTTCTGCTTCATTGACTATGCTAAAGCCTTTGACTATGTGGATCACAACAAACTCTGGAAAATTCTTAGAGAAGAATACCAGACTACCTTATCTGCCTCCTAAGAAATCTGTATGCAGGTCAAGAAGCAACAGTTGTGACATTACATGGAACAACTGACTGGTTCAAAATTGGGAAAGGAGTACATCAACAGTGTATATTGTTATCTTGCTTATTTAACTTATATGCAGAGTACATCATGTGAAATGCTGGGCTGGATGAAGCACAAGCTGGAATCAAGATTGCCAGGAGAAATATCAATAATATCAGATATGCACATGACACCACCCTTCTGGAAGAAAGTGACAAGGAACTAAAGAGCCTCTTGATAAAAGTTAAAGAGGAGAGTGAAAAAGCTGGCTTAAAACTCAACATTCAAAAAACAAAGATCACAGCATCTGGTCTCATCACATGGGGAACAATGGAAACAGTGACAGGCTTTAGTTTCTTGGGCTTCAAAATCACTGCAGATGGTGACTGTAGCCATGAAATTAAAAGACGCTTGCTCCTTGGAAGGAAAGCTATGACAAACCTAGACTGCATATTAAAAAGTAGAGTCATTACTTTACCAACAAAGGTCCATATAGTCAAAGCTGTGGTTTTTCCAGTAGTCATGTATGGATGTGAGAGTTGGACTGAAGAATTGATGCTTTTGAACTGTGGTGTTGGAGAAAGACTCTTGAGAGTCTCTCAGACAGCAAAGAGATCAAACCAGTCAGTCCTAAAGGAATCAGTCCTGAATATTCATTGGAAGGATTGTTGCTGAAGCTGTAGCTCCAATACTTAGGCTACCTGATATGAAAAAGTGACTCATTGGAAAAGACCTTGATGCACAGTCCATGGGGTTGCCAAGAGTTGGACACAACCGAACAACTGAACTATGACTTGCTGAAGGTTCAGATGATGGTTGGACTATTTTTTAGCAATAAAACATTTTTAATTAAGATACATACATTTTAAAGACATAGTGCTCCTATACACTTATTAGACTATATTATAGTATAAATACAACTTATACATACACTGAGAAACAAAAAAAAATTGTGTGACTAACTTTATTGTGATATTCCCTTTATTACAGTGGTCTGGAATCAAACCCACAATATCTGTAAGGTATGTCTGTACCAACCTGGGCATGCTGTGAAGGGACTCTAAAGATGGAATTAAGGTAGTAATCAGCTTAACATTAAATTAGGAAGATTATTGTTCTGGGTCCAATATAATTACATAAACCCTTAAAAGTGGAAAAAGAAGGCAGAAAAGTGAGTCAGAGAGATGCTGAAGAAAGAGAAGTAGTAGGGAGAAGTAGTAGACGACAGATGAAGAAGAATGGGTGGTCAAAGAGATTCAAGGCATAAGAAGGACTTGCCTAGCCATTGCTGATTTTGAAAATGGAGGAAAGGGGCCATAAGCCAAGTTACACAAGTGACCTCTACAAGCTGAGCACAATCTCCATCTGACAATCATCAAAGAAATAGAACTCCAATACTAAAACTTCATGGAACTGAATTCTGTCAACAACCTGAATGAACTTAGAAGTGGATTCATCCTCAGAGCCTTCAGAAAAAAAACCCAGCTCTGCTGAAACCTTGAATTTGGCCTGTTAAAATTCAGAGAAAAAACTGTGCCACACTGGCATGGACTTCTGATGTATATTGTGTAGTTTTTAAATGAGTGTTATTTTAGGGCACTAACTTTGTTGCAATTTGTTGTGGGGCACAATAGAAAAGAAATAAAAAGAGAGTATGTTCAGTCTTTCACTGTTGAATATGGTATTAGTTGGCTACCTCCACCCCACAGGTTGAAGTAGTTCCTTTATATTCTTGGTTTGCTGTTTCTGTCAGCAATGGGTACTGAATTTTGTCACTTTTTTTTTTGCATCCACTTAGATAACTGTATGTTTGTCAACGTTTTTCTGTTAATGCAGTGAATTATATTGATTTTTTCTTTTTAATATTCAGGAAGGTAATGACAACAAATTGAGGTTTTCATTTTAAGCATATAAAGGTGTAGGCTCACAAAAGGATGCTCACTGTAGTATGATGAAATTATTTATGTTGAGTGGATGAGTATTAATCCTCGCTTTTTATCTTTTCTTAAGTCATAGCTTTATTGAGGTATAATTGATTTATCATGTAATTTCCCCTTTAAAGTGTACAATTCAGTGATTTTTAGTATACTCAGAATTGTACAACCATCATATTATCTATTTTCAGTACATTTTCATCATCTCCAAAGAAGCCCTGTACCCATTAGCAGTAATCTCTCATTCTCTCCTCCACTCAGTCCCAGCAATCACTAATCTACTGTCTGTTTCTATAGATTTGCCTATTCTAGACATTTCATATAAATGAAATCATTCAACATGCAGCTTTTGTGACTGGCTTTTTTCATGCAGCATCATTTTTAAGGATAATTCACACTTACTATTTATAAGTACTTCTTCCTTTTTATTGTTGAACATTCCATTATATAGAATAGCATATTTCATTTATCCATTCATCAGCTGATGAGCAATTAAGTTTTTTCTAGTTTTTTACTATGATGAATAATGCTGTTATGAACATTAATGCACAAGTTTTTGGCAGGGATGAACATTTTCAACTCTCTTGAGTATATACCTAGATGTAGAATTGTTAGGTCTTATACTGTCTCTATGTTTGATATTTTGAGAAACTGCCAAACCATTTTCCAAAGCAGCTGTGCTATTTTACAGCCACACTAGCAATGTATAAAGGTTCCAATTTCTCTACATCCTTGGAACAACTGTTACTGTGTTTCATTTCAGTCATTCTAGTGGGTGTAAAGTGGTATCTCACTGTAGTTTTGATATGCATTTCCCTAATAACTGATTATGTTGATAAGGTTTTTGTGTTTAATAGCCACTTCCATATCTTTTTTGGAGAAATATCTATTCAAATCTTCAGCCAATTTTTAAAAATTGTTGTCATTTATTTTTGAGTTGTAAGAGACCTTTACATTTCTGTATACAGATCCCTTATCAAATATATGACTTGCAAATATTTTCTCCCTTTGTATGATTTTCTTTTCACTTTTTTGATGTTGTCCTTCGAGGTACAAACACTTTCAATATTGATGACATTCAATTTACCTTTTTTTTTTTCATTTATTACCTGGAGTTCTGCCCACAGGTGCCACCTGGGAATCACTTCACAATCCCAGCAGGAGCAGCACCATGGATTCCTTTAAGGTGGTGTTGGAGGGGCCAGCACTTTGGGGCTTCTGGATACAGGTGGGCAAGGACTTCAATGTGCCCTTCTCCATTTCCTGGCTCACTCAGTCCTGGAGATAAAGCCGCTCAGGCCAGCATGGCCATGGGTGACTCGGTGCTGAGTATTGATGGTGAGTACTCCTCATCCACCACAGCAGTGGGTGACTGGGTGCTGAGTATTGATGGTGAGAATGCAGGGGGCCTCATACACATAGAAGCCCAGAACAAGATCCATGGCTGTGGGGAGTGCCTCAGTCTTGGTCTCAGCAGGGCTCAGCCCCCTCAGAGGAAACAGCAGAAGGCCCTGGCCCTTCATCATGGACCCCCCCCACTCCACCATCACCCCCACCCAGGCAGTCCACCTTTGCACCCTGTGCCTCCCTCAACAATACACCTGGCCCTTCAGGGCAACCCCACTCACTGACAGTGTCCTGCAGCAGAATGGACAGCTGCTCACCAAGTAGTGGCTGATGGAGGACACGGAAGACTGGCAGCTGAGGTCTGCGACAGGCCAGTCCCGTTCCTTCTGCATCCTTGCCCACCTCATGAGCACCGAGTTCATGCAAGACCTCACGAGGAGCACCTGAAGAAACCAAGGGAAAACTATGTCCTGGAGCTGCAGAGCCCATGCCACACCCACCTCCAGGACTGGCACCACCGGCACTCTGCCCATGTGCTCAACATGCAGTGGTAGTCTGGCCCTCGCTGGCTGGCTGCCCTCTCTGCCTCTCTTTCTGTTCTTCTGCCCAGGGCACCTCCCCTTGGCGCCTCCAGCTTCTGCCTACCTCATCCATCCCTTTCTTGCCCCTGCACTGAGCCTCCTGTTGGCCTAGCCCTGGCTGCCCTCCTGGCACTGGTCCTGGTTCCATTTGACACTGCCCTCACTCTTTGCCCTATGGTACTGCCAGGTCTGCCAGGTCTGTGCTGGCTTGGGCATGAAAAATAGCTTCTTAGCCCTGCTTAAAAAAAAAAATCTGCTTGCCAGTGCAGATATGCAAGAGGCAGGGGTTGATCCCTGGGTAGGGAAGATCTTTTGAGTAGGAAATGGCAATCCACTTGTTTTCTTGCCTGAAAAATTTCACAGACAGAGGAGCCTGGTGGCCTACAGTCCAAGGGGGTGCAAAGAGTTGGACACGACTGAGTACACACACACACACACAAACACAAGCTGTGAAAGGATTCCTCCCATCTAGTTAATCAGCACATCCATCATGTCATACATCATACATTTATCTTTTTTTTTGGTGAGAACATTGACATTCTACTCTCTTATACAACACTGTTTGATTCAGCTAGTCATCATGCTACACAATATATTCTTATACCTTATTCATCTTATAGCTGAAAGTTTATACCTATTTACTAATCTCTTCCTATTTCTCCCTAGGTCCTGGTCACAATTTTCTACTCTCTGTTTCTGATTTGTTTTTCAAGATTCCACATATAATGAAGTCTAAATGCAGTATTTTTCTTTCTCCACCTGGCTTATTTCACTTAGCATCTATGTGTTCATCTATGTGTCAAAAGTGGCAGGATTTTATTCTTTCACATGACTGAATAATATTGTATTCATTGTGAATATATACCACACCTTATTTATACATTCAGCCACTGACAAACACTTAGGTTATTTCCATACCTTGATTATGTGAGTAATACTGCAATGAACATGGGTGCAGATGTCTCTTCAATATCCTGTTTTCATTCCCCTTGGATACATACACAAAAGTGGGATTGCTGGATCATATGGTAGTTCTATTTTTAATTTTTTGAAACACCTCCCTGCTGTTTTCTATAGCAGTTGCACCATTTTACATTCCTTAAAACTATGCACAAAGATTCCCTTTGCTCCACAACCTGCCAACACTTGTTATCTCTAGTCTTTTTGATGATGGTCATTTTAACAGGAGTGAGGTGGTAATATCGTGATTTTGATTTCCCTGATGATTAGTGATGTTAAGAAACTTTTTATGTACCTGTGGGCCATTCGTATGTCTTCTTTGGAAAAATGTCTATCCCATCCCTCTATTTTAAAATCAGATACTTTTTGTTACTGAATTGCATGAATTCTTTTTTTAAAACAAAAATGGCTAATTTTGCATTCAAGAGCTCTAATAATTGCTTATTTTTAATATTTATTTATTTATTTGGCTGTATCAGGTCTTAGTTGCAGCACATGGGATCTTCATTGCATCATGCAGGATCTTTCACTGTTGCACACAGATTCTATTTATGGTGCAATGCTTAGTTGCCCCTCAGCTTGAGGAATCTTAGTTTCCCAACCAGGGCTTGAATTAATGTCCCCTGCATTGCAAGGCAGACTCTTATTCACTGGACCACCAGGAAAGTCCCTGAATTTTGCATGAATTCTTGATGTATTTTTGGATACTTACCCTTTATCAGATGTATGACTTGCAAATACTTTCTTCCATTCCATAGGTTGTCTTTTCACATTGTTGATGGTTTGCTTTACTATGCAGTAGCTTTTTAGTTTGATGTAATCCTTGTTCATATTTTCTTTTCTACTTTTGCTTTTAATGAACTATCCGAAAAAAGTATTACTAAGATCAACATCAAGAAGCTTACCCTCTATGTTTTCCTCTAGGAGTTTATGGTTTTGGTTCTTATGTTCAAGTCTTTAATGTATTTTGAGTTAATTTTTATGTGCTATAAGATAGGAGACCAGTTCCATTCTTGTGCATCTGGCTATCGAATTTTCTCAATCTTATTTATTTAAGTGACTATACTCTCCCCATTGTATATTCCTGCCTCCTTTGTCATCAAATTGGCCATACAGGCATGAGTTTATTTCTGGACTACTTTTATAATTCGTTCATCTATGTGCCTGTTTTTGCACAATGCCATACTGTTTGATTACTACAGCTGTGTGGTATAGTTTGAAATTAGGAAACATGATGCTTCCAACTTTATTCTTCTTTCTGCACTAGATTACTTTGACTATTTGGGATATTTTGGGGTTCCATGCAATTTTAGGATTTTTTATTCATGTGAAAAAATGCCATTGGAATTTTGATAGGAACTGCATTGAATATTCGGAGAAGGCAATGGCACCCCACTCCAGTACTCTTGCCTGGAAAGTCCCATGGACAGAGGAGCCTGGTAGGCTGCAGTCCCTGGGGTCGCTAAGAGTCGGCACAACTGAGTGGCTTCCCTTTCACTTTTCACTTTCATGCCTTGGAGAAGGAAATGGCAACCCACTCCAGGGTTCTTGCCTGGAGAATCCTAGGGACGGCAGATCCTGGCGGGCTGCCATCTATGGGGTCGCACAGAGTCAGACACGACTAAAGCAACTTAGCAGCAGTAGCAGCAGCAGCATTGAATATTAGATTGCTTTGAGTACTATGAAAATTTTAACAACATTGTTTCTTCCAGTCCATAAGCATGGAATATATTTTGTGTCTTCTTCAATTTCAAAGTCTTAAGAGTTTTCCCATCTTTTATCTGCTTGGTTAAATTTATTCCTTAGATTTTATTCTTTTTGAAGCAATTGTAAATGGACTTCCTTTTTATTAAAGTATTGATGATTTACAATATTATATTAATTTCAGGTGTATAGTGATTCAGTATTTTTGCAGATTATACTCCATTATAGTTTATTACAGGTAGTAGATATAACTCCATGTGTTATACAGTATGTCTTCATTACTTATCTATTTTATGTATAGTAGTTTTTATCTATTAATCCCATACCTCTAATTTGTTCCTTCCTGAATTCAGGTTGTTAATACTTTCATATTGCACTATGCTTACTATTTTCCCTTCTTGTAGTGTCTTTGTCTGGTTTTTGTTAATAGAGAACGCTGGCCTCATAAAGTGAGTCCAGAAGTGATCACTCATCTTTCAGTTCTCAGTTCAGTCACTCAGTTGTATCCGACTCTTTGCGACCCCATGAACCGCAGCATGCCAGGCCTCCCTGTCCATCACCAACTTCCAGAGCTTACCCAAACTCATGTCCACTGAGTCAGTGATGCCATCCAACCATCTCATCTGCTGTTGTCCCCTTGTTCTCCTGCCTTCAATCTTTCCCAGCATCAGGGTCTTTTCAAATGAGCCAGCTCTTTGCATCAGGTGGCCGAGGTATTGAAGATTCAGCTTCAACATCAGTCCCTCCAATGAACACCCAGGACTGATCTCCTTTAGGATGGACTGGTTGGATCTCCTTGTGGTCTAAGGGACTCTCAAGAGTCTTCTCCAACACCACAGTTCAAAAGCATCAATTCTTCAGTGCTCAGCTTTCTTCACCGTCCAACTCTCACATCCATATATGACCACTGGAAAAACCATAGCCTTGACTAGACGGACCTTTGTTGGCAAAGTAATGTCTCTGCTTTTCAATATGCTGTCTAGGTTGGTCATAACTTTCCTACTAAGGAGTAAGCGTCTTTTAATTTCATGGCTGCAATCACCATCTGCAGTGATTTTGGAGTCCAGAAAAATAAAGTCAGCTACTGTTTCCATTGTTTCCCCATCTATTTGCCATGAAGTGATGAGACAGGATGATCTTAGTTTTCTGAATGTTGAGCTTTAAGCCAACTTTTTCACTCTCCTCTTTCACTTTCATCAAGAGACTCTTTAGTTCTTCACTTTCTTCCATGAGGGTGGTGTCATCTGCATAGCTGAGGTTATTGATATTTCTCCTGGCAATCTTGATTCCAGCTTATGCTTTATCCAGCCCAGCGTTTCTCATGATATACTCTGCATGTTAGTTAAATAAGCAGGGTGACAATATACAGCCTTAACGTACTCCTTTTCCTATTTGGAACCAGTCTGTTGTTCCATGTCCAGTTTTAACTGTTGCTTCTTGACCTGCACACAGGTTTCTCAGGAGGCAGGTCAGGTGGTCTGGTATTCTCATCTCTTTCAGAATTTTCCACAGTTTATTGTGATCCACACAGTCAAAGGCTTTGGCAAAGTCAATAAAGCAGAAATAGGTGTTTTTCTGGAATTCTCTTGCTTTTTTGATGATCCAGCGGATGTTGGCAGTTTGATCTCTGGTTTCTCTGCCTTTTCTAAAACCAGCTGTCACTCATCTTTAACATGTTGGAAAAGCTTTAAAAAAATTGGTATTAATTCTTCTTTAAATGTCTTTTGTAATGCACCAGTGGAATCATCTGTTTCTGAACTTTTCTTTGTTGGGAGGTTTTAATTACTGACCTAGAATTCTTCCTCCTAAATGATATGTTCAAATTTTTCATGATTCAGTCTTGGTAGGTTGTACATTTCCAGTAATTTATCAATTGTTATGTTTCAACTGAACAATACCTAGACCTGATAAGGAGGGCCAAGACCTTTATTTCAGCACCCTGCAGTTATTTCTTTAGCAGCATTATATCTGTTAAAATTGCTAGATTGTATCCTGCACTGGACAGCAAGTACCTAATGAACAAGAGGCTGTCCTGATCAAAACAGTCATTCCAGTGATGAGTGCACTAAGATAAAAAGTAACCCTTATTTTTCATAGATTCCATATTTATGAATATGCCTGATTATTAAAGTTTACTTGTGAGCCCAAAATCAGTATTCGCTGTGCTTTCTTGCTCATTTGTGGACATTTACAAAATAGGAGAAGATTTTGGTCAGCCAATACACATTTTCCTAGCTAAGGTCAAAGAAGGCACTGCTCTGCCTTCTTGTTTCAGATATCAAACTGTAAACAAGTGTTCTTTTCACAGTCTTTTTGTGTTGCTTTTTGCTTTTTTGTGACTTTCATTGATGATCTGGTTGTTTAAAATGGTCCCCAAATAGAGTATTGTAGTGCTCTCTAATGTTCCTAAGCACATGTAGGCTGTGATGTGCCTTACAGAGAACACACACATGTTAGATAAGCTTCCTTTGTGCATGAGTTACAGTGCTGTTGGCTGTGACTTAAATGTTAATAAACCAATTTATATTAAATACAGTGTTTTCAAACAGAAGCACATATAAAGCAAGATTATATATAAGTTAGCTGACCAAAATATGATGCTCACGGGAATGTAATATGTACTTCCTCTAGTAGCAACAGTTCAATATTCACTAATCCAGTGTTCCAGCAGCTTGACTAGAATCAACTATATTTGTTGAATCCATGAAGCTGGATCATTTGATCCCAAACCCAGATCTTGTGTGAATGCAGTATATGGTGGTATACAGGCAGCATGCAGTAGTATATGGTAGTAACAGTGACTGTGGTGACAAACTGCCTTAGAGTTCAATCCTGGCTCTTTGACTTGCTAGCTGTGTAATCTGGGGCAAATTATTTAACTTTTCTCTGCCTTCTTCCACAATTGAAAGTGCAGACAAAATAGCTGCTAATGGTTGCCTGGGCTGGGTGTTGGGGGAGGGGACTGACCACAAAGAGGCACAAAGAAAGTTTTGAGAAATATTCTATATCTTGTTTATAGGTTTACAGTGGTAGTTACATAACTGCCTATGTTTTTCAAAACTCACAGAACTTAAAAGGGTAAACTCGTCTTTGTATAAACTCTAACAGTAAATTTGAAGGTTGAAAAAGGAGCAACAGACAAGATTAAACGAATAATGCACATAAAACATTTACTGCACTACCTGCTTATATATTTTAAATATTTGCAACTTTCTAACAATAACAGGGAAAGCTTAGGTGGTGTAAGGAAAAGCAGAGTGGACTCCTGAACCAGGGTCTGAATCTGGCTCTTTAAAGTGTTAGCTAGACGCTGAGCTCAGTTTAAGGTGTTCAATTGCTTACTGTAAATCTTAGATTGGACAACATGCATGAAACATCTGTGTAAACCATGGAGTTACACAGAAGAGTGAGAAATGGAATTTTTCATGAGACAGCAGTACAAAATCACAGGGGCACGTAAACTGCGGTGTTAAGGTCACCTCTGCAAGGTAGTAGAATTTGGTGGGCTGTGAAACCACTGAGAAAAAGAGAACGCATCTCTTTTTAAGAAACTCGGTCCTAATCCTATTCAAGTCACTACTGGCTCCACATTAATTCCAAGACAACCCAACTCGTCTAATGAGGTAAGGACATACCTCAACTTGAAGGAATGCCAATGCCAAGAGGATGTAAGAGCTGAGTTTGGCAGAACATCTTTCTGCTGGACAATGCAGTAGGAGTCAGACACCATTTGCCTTCAAAACTCGGTAACAGCCTCTGATGTGAGGAGTGTGAGGAGAGAGTTAGGTCATTTCACCGCTGCTTTTTAGTTCGTGTATGTCTCAGGACTTCTCACCCCTGAGAGCGGATCAGCAGTGGCAGCCACTGCCTCAATCTCATCGTGGACGGCTGGTGTCTCCTGCGAAGCCCACAGTGGGAGCCGGGTAACACCATACTGCACTCGGGCCCTTCCTCAAGGAAAAAGCATGGTTTGGAACACCAAGTAGGGCTACAAGTTGGGCCGGAAGTTGGAACCCAAAGCTCCCTCCAAAGCCACTAGATATACTCGTCGAATTCACGCTCCTTGTGAGTTCTGACAGCCGTCACATGACAACTACCACAACACCTGAGGGCACGGGCCATCGAGTGCGTGGCTTGGTTTCCGTTCAGTTCGACAGGGACCCTAACTTAATCGCACCTGGAAGTTTGAGAGAGCAAGTTTCCTTGCCGGCGAGTTTACCCTCAGCAACCGAACTCCATAAAGTGCTCTTCACGCCGGAAGTGCACTAATCCGCAGCACGTGGGGTTGCCAGGGCGCGCTTCACGTGACTGGGCGGGGCCTCAGGAAGCTTATAGCCAATGGTAGCGCGAGGGGGCGGTGCCTATGACGCGCCGGGACCTATCCCGGAAGTGGGGCTGAGGTGGGGGCGGGAAAGGGCGGGGAGGCCGGGGTGTGGAAAGTGTGGCGGCCCCGCCCCGCCGCTTGGAACTGCCGCGGCCGCCACAGCTGCCACCGCCGCAGCTGTGCGGGACTGGCGCGGGTGCGCAGGCAAAAGGCTCTCTTTACCTTCTGAAAGGTGAAGACTCGGGGAAGAGGTAGTGGGGCTGCGACCGGAGCGAGAAAGGGCTGGGGTAGGCGGCCAGAGCCGAGCCCTGACCGAGGAGAGGAGGAAGGATGGATGGGGGACCGAGGCGAGCGCGGGACCCGCCAGGGCTCAGGCCCGTGAGGCGCCGGGCCGGGGATGTCGGCAGGACAGACGGTGTCAGAGGTCGAAGTGACGCCGCTGCAGGCTGGGGTGGAGAAGTGTGCGCCCACTGCCCGAGGGCCAGGTGCTGATGGCCAGGTCCTGTTATCCCCATCCTTCGCAGGGATGTGCGGCCTGGGCTGGGCCCCCCGCGCCGAGGATCCGGGCGGCGGCGGAGGGCCGGGCGGCGCTGTGCGGGAAGGTCGTCCGGCGGTGGGACGGTGGGGGCCGGGATTTGCTGAACCCCCAGCGAGTGAGCGCCCTCGGCGGGTATTCCCCAACCCCAGCGAGCTCTGCTGCGACTTCCCTCCCACCTCCCCACCAAAGGATGGAAAAGTTTGTAAGGCCAGAGTTAGAAAGTGCCCACTATTCCGGGTGGGTGTTCTATAAATGCAGAAATAATAGATCCATGATGCTTTACTTGGCCGAAATGAGGCGTTTCCCTGCTTGCATGCTAGTTGTTAAAAAGCAAACAAACTTTTTGCATAGTACCTTCAGAAGAATTTCCCCAGCCCACCATGGCGGATGAAATTGATTTCACTACTGGAGATGCTGGGGCTTCTAGCACTTACCCTATGCAGTGTTCCGCCCTGCGCAAAAACGGCTTCGTGGTGCTCAAAGGACGACCATGCAAGATAGTGGAGATGTCAACTTCCAAAACTGGAAAGCACGGTCATGCCAAGGTAAATGGGCTTCTTGGTCTGCCTTGGCGTTGGGATTTTGATCATTTGTATTCCATTACAGAACATGAGGTTTCTGAACTTATAAGTGTATAAGAGCACATATTTTTTTTTTCTTCCCACGATTACTGGGTGATCAGCTATTTGAATACTGAAAGGTAGAATTTCCTTGGACCCTAATGTTTCATTAACTGGGAATTGAAACTTTCCTGAAGCCTAGTGACTTAGGCAATCTATTCAGTTTACAAATGAGAAAACCTGTTCTAACATTATTCTAAGGAAACAAACTTCATTTTTCTTAAGCACTTTTATGATTGAATTACTAGACTGTTTGATATTGGGTCTTGATATGTCATGGTTCTATTTAGTTTCACTGCTTTTCAGTTGTATGACCACTACTTTTTTTTTTTAAGAAAGTAAAATTAGATGACCTTGGAAGGAGAAAGAATCTGTCATAATCAGCATTGGTATTATGCTTCTGTGTATGTAATGAGTGATATCTTGGCAAAGATTAAACAGGTTTCCTGTTCTCCCTTCTCTGTTAGGTTCACCTTGTTGGAATCGATATTTTCACGGGCAAAAAGTATGAAGATATTTGCCCTTCTACTCACAACATGGATGTTCCAAATATTAAGAGAAATGATTATCAAGTAAGAACTAATTTTCTTTAAAATACTACTTGTTTCCTAAAGGTGCAAATACTTTCTAATGTCAGTTGTAATTTAATAAAACCCACAGGTAGTTTTGTAGGTTCTTCTAACCCATTATTAGGTACTGCTTATCTTAGAAATTGGAGAAATATAGTGCTGTTTAACACTTGTACTTATTTAGGATGACTGCTAGTTTGCCCTTTAACATTCTTGCATTTTAAAAAATTTGAACACTTCCTGTTTTTCTGATCAAGTGACTCCATATTGTGAGTCCAGTGTTTAGTAAAATTACTATTCTCTTTGCTGTAAATTATTTCAAGTTTAAATAATTCCCTTCTGGGTATTTTTTTTTTTTTTTTTACCTTATCAGACCTAAGAGTCTCAAGAAATTTTTGGAATTCATGTTCCGCCAAGTAAGTTTGTATGTATTAATGAATGAGTGTCAGAATTTGGTGTCCTTAAATAGGGAAATAAGTTGAAAGCCATAAATACAAAGAATTAAGTGTATGGTCACTGAATAGGGTGAAGGAAATAAAAAAAAAAACTTCGTAGTTGTTTTATTTCTATTCAGTGACCATGCTTTGACCTTTTGTTAAATTATAGGTATAAACTGCAACTTTTAGTTCCAATTATACATTTGGATAAGTCATTTTAATGATAGCATTTTCTTGTTTGGCATATTGATAGTAACTAAACCACTGACCTCATAGGATGTGGGAACTCAGATTAAGCATAACTAAAGTCTTTCTTGAAAGTCTTAAATTTCTTTATCAAACATGCTATATGTAGAACTCTTTTCTATTCATTATACATAGTGAAAAATACAAATGTGACGCTCGATTTGTTTTACCTAATTTAAACTGATTTCTTTTCATACCTTATATTGTGTTTATAATTTTTAAAGAATGTTACCATTAGCTGCAATATCCGATGATTTCCTTTTAGTTTTTGTCCACATGTAAACATGTTTTTACACAATTTTAATCTAGTAAGCAGTTTTATATTTTCATTTTCCTTCTTAATAAATGTTTTCTATTGTTGTTTGAAAGTCTGTAGAAATTTGAATTGTCTTAGTAGAATAATAGAAAGTTTATTTTTTAAGTCAGGCAGATCTGAGGTTCGATCTAGTCCTGCCACTTTCAAGCTGGATGATGTTGGACAAATTATGCAACCTTTCTAAGCCTGAGTCTTCCCATCTACAAAGGAAGGATAGTATGAAGATTAAATGTGAATATGTACCCCATAATAACCTCTTAATTAAATATATGCCTCAAAGTAGTTTTTCCTGTATAAAAACTCCACTTAATCTTTGCATTATTCTTGGAGTACTTAATTTAGACATTGCATGCATGTAGTGCTGCTGCTGCTGCTAAGTCGCTTCAGTCATATCTGACTCTGTGGGTGCTCGGTAAACATTTGTTAAATGCACACATGATTATTCAATGAGGTAAGGATGGTACAGCCAACTAAAGCTAAGCATAGAATTTTCTTTTGCCAAGTGAGTTTCTGTTTTCACCTTAATATGTAAATTCTTTGAATATGCAGTATCCGTTAATATTCATTCAGTATATAATGCTTTTGCCTTTGAGTGTTTCAGAAAAATAGTATCAGTAGTTCAGATGACTACCACTGTGATCAAATTAGCCAATCATCGATTAGAACTCAGGATTAACATAAAGGAAAATTTTGGTTTGCGTTGTATTTTGGAAGGACCAGAACTAGGATGAGGGAAATGAGATTAGTAAAGCCCTTGCCTCAAGCACAAAATTTTACATAAAGACAAGACCAGTAACAATACCAAGCCACATAGGACCCGAAGTAGAAGGGAAAAATCAGAAATTCTGATCTTGTCTGAAAATTTGTTCATTATAGAATTTTTGCATTCTAATTTTTAAAAATACTACCTTAACATGATCACTGAGGGTTTTGTGTGTTTGTGTGCACATGCACACCACCTTAAATTTTGCACCCGAAAGAAGTGCCTCACTTGGTTCACCATGGTCCCAGCCTTTGGTATATAGTCTGTGTTGCAAAGCCAGTAAGAAAATGGCTCAAGCCTAACAATCTAGGATTAGATCCTTTCTTTGGCACCTACTAATTACATGACACTGGTTGACAAGTTATTTAATCTCTCATCTGCCTTTTTGTATTTATAAAGTAGGGATAAGAATAATAAACTCCTCATGGAATCACTGTAAGGATTAATTAGTTAATTCTTAGAATAGTGCCTTGCTGAGTGAGCACTCACCCTTCATTACCAAGTCAGCATAGAATACTTATTTCTGTTTATTTAAAAAATTAGTTCAATGAACCTTTCCAGTTATATTCATTGTGCTGTGGTGGTCTTTACTATGCAAATGGCTTAATTCAATTTCTGCGTATTATTTGGCTACTTGTAGTCCTTTGTGTTTGCTGAATTCAGTATTTCAAGTGCCAGTTTGGCAGTCAGCTATACATATGTGTGTGTATTCATTATAATAATTAAGAAGTAAATCTTTGTTTAAGAAAAGAAAGGTATTTATAATTTTATGTGTTTTAAAGTAAGTTCAAAAGGAAAGAAAAATTGTTCCCTGAATTCCATTTTAAGATGTAGCTGGAATTGCTAATTTCCATCCTTTCTCTCAAAACTAGTTATGGTTGTCTGGGGCTCACTGATAGTGTAAAATATAAATACACCTAGACACTTTTGGGAATCCCCAGGCTCTTAAATATAGAAATGGCTTGTTCAAACTCTGCTACTCCCTTGAATCCTATTTCTTTAGAAAGTTCTATGTTCCTGTGCACCACACCACAAGTTAAATGCATTTTTGGCATTTACTAAAGTTTTATCTGTCATTTAAAGATTACTCTTCAGAAGGAAAGCTAATCACTACAGGACATGTTAACATATAGATTGTGTATCTTTGGATTATTGATGAATTGCCAAAACTATGAATATTAAATTCTAGTATATTCTTCAAATAAGTGTATACCTTTTGTATAAGGAGTCGAATTTTGTTGTTGCAACTTAGAACAACTAAGAAAATAATGATGCATTGAATTGTCTGTGTTTGAACACTTTTTATACTTTTTAACCTGTTCTGTGGAATCTTTGTGTTCCCTGGTAGAAGCAGTGTTTCTTTGGAATAGAAAGCCTCTAAATCAGTAGACCCCAGTGTTGCAGGGAGAAGAAACAGGTATTTTGCTACAGTGTCACTGAGGGTAATAGTGAGAAGAGCCTTCACCTTTGGTTCCTAGGCCTCTGTATTTTACCTTTGGGAGAAATAGTACCATATATTGGAATATATTGTAACCTGTAAAACAGCACCCAGGCCTGCAGTGTCCAGCAGGTGGCAAAGATGAGTAAGCCAATGCAAACTCTCAGAATGATGGGAGTACATGGAACAGTGAATCCTCTGAGCATTGTCATTCTATCTTTTATTTTGCCTGTCAAATGAATTTTTTTAACCAGAAATGATACTGTGTGAGGTACTGAAGGAATGTGACAGTTTATAAATCCACAGATGAGATTTCAACAGAAGCACTGCAGGCAGCAAAGGCAAATTTATATGTAAAGTAAGAATATATTGCAGTGAGCACAAACTGCTGCCTCTTCCATGATGGAGGGAATATACTATCACCAGGCAGCTGGCTCTTTGCCCTAGGAAATAGTGCCATATCAGTGACTCTGCATTGGTCTGTACTGTGAGGTACCAGCAGCAGCTGTAGTCAGTAGTGGCTATAGGTCACATCAGCCTTGGTGAGAAAAAACCTCTGTCAGTTAGCTCATGCCTCAATGGCCTGTCATTTATAAGCCAATTGAGCAAGGACTGGGAAGACTACAGAAGGAAACTAAGTTGATATTCGCCGATAGAATCATCTTGTCACCTAACTATCTGCCTCCTCAGTAGTGTGTCCCCTTGGTAAGCGTTTATACGGATACATTCTCTATTCAGAGAGGCCCCTCCGTGTACCATTCCCCCAGACCTTATTGTCAGCAGTTTTCCCATCTTGTTCTTTCAGTGTGGTTGAACTTCCATACAGACTCTTAGCCGTTGCCCATCATCAGTGTAAATCTAAACCTTCAGTTCTTTCTCCTTTTGAGTCCAGTGCATGAAGTTCTCATCCCCACTATCTCTCTGAGTAGTTTCATCAGACAATGCATAACCATCTAGAAACTACTCTGAATTTTTTTATTTTTCAGTCAGCTGCTCATAGGGGTATTAGTTGAGGGAGAAGTAGTGGATGTTCCAGAAGAAGGTACTTTCTGAGTCTCATACAGCTTGCTTGTGCCTTTAGGACCTGCTCAAGTTGGTCCCATATATGCAACTTCCACTTGATGATGAAGTGGTGCTGTGCATACCCAGTTTTATGGCTTGGTGGGTCAGATAGCACTCTATTTGATAATAGTGTTATTTACTTGTGTTGTTTGATAACAGTGGTCAAACATTCAGTTCCTTCTTGCCCAATCTCCTCCCCATGCCCCACCCCCAACCCTGGCCAGGGACCAGCAGCTCTAAAGAAGTAGCTTGAGAGTGCTGGAGGAAGAGGAAAAGGAAGGAGAAAAAAGGAGGTCTTACCTAAAAGTCTGACTGTTTTTAAATAGATTGAGAAATAAAATTAAGTTCAGAAGTTAGGGCTAAGAAGGCACCTATGGTGATGCTATTTCCTCTCCAGCTTTCTGCTGTTGTGTACCAATAATACAAATACAGGCAAAAAGTTGCCCTATAATTTTCCTTTTTCATGTTCTTAGCTGACCACATCATAGAAAGAATCTCCAGTCACTGGCTTTCCCCACATCCTTCCTTTCAGTTCATGCTTTGTTTCCCCAGCTCCCTGTGCCTCCAACTATTTAGCTGTTACAGTGCTCCTTCTAGAATTCTGATATACCATAGCATTTTTCTTTTTTGCTTTTTATAGTAGACATTTTCAAAATATGATGAACCTCATATACCCATCATCCACCTTAAAAAATTATCAATACATAGCGAATCTTACTTCATTTATAGCCCACCATCTACTTTTATTTCCTGTGTCCTCTATCTCTTATTTTGAAGCTAATTCCAGATATGTTATTTATCATTTCATCTGCAGATATTTTGATACACATTTTTAAAACGTAAGGGTTGTAAAGAGCAATATCAAAGCACACTGTGGTACCTCCAAAATTAGTAATTCCTTAATGTCTTCAAATATCCAATCAATATCTACATTTTCTTAATTGTATTTGTGTTTTGCTTTTTCAAATGTGATAGTTATTGTTCTTATTTTGTAGTTTTTCTAAATCAGGACCTAAATAAAGTGTGCACATTGAAATTGTTTGAGGTATCTCTTAAATCTGCTTTATAGGGTCTCCTCTCTCATACATGCATTTGAGTCTCTCTTTCCTCCCTTCCTTATTTCTCTCTCTCTCTCTCTGCCCCCTCTCAATTTTTTGATGAAGAATGTTGTTCTGTAGACTTTCCCACAGGCTTTATTTTGCTAATTGCATTTTCCTTGTTCTTTAACATTTTCCTTTTGTCCCACATATTTCTGAAAATGGGTAATTAAATGTACAGATCCAGTTTAGATTTTTATTTTTTTCATCTTTTTTCTTTAACAAGAACTACTCCAAAGGTGATGTTCTGTGCAGTCATCAGATAAATGAATCTTATGGTTTGCTCTTTTGTGATGTTATTAGATATGAAACAATTGCCTCAATCCATTAACTTATTAGGGAAGACAAAGTAATAATAACCAGTTACTCTTTTGAAAAAAAAAAAAAAAGCCAGAACACTTCTATAAAGAGAAACTTTCTTTTAGCTTTTTTGATTACCCTTGGAACAGTATATAATAGGAAAAGCAATATAAATACTTGATTCTCTTTAATTACCAGTTTTCAAAATTAGTTGGTTCTCTGGCTTTTATTGAAGATGACCAGTGAAATGGATTTTTGCCGCTTTGAACGCAAGCATTTAAACACATTTATGCCTAAATATATTGTAGTTATCATTATTCATTCTCAAATTGTTCTGTCTTTGGCCAGAGGGCCCTTATTTCATTTAGCTCCTGAATCCCTTTGGTATGGATCACCATGCTTTCACATCTTGTATGCTTCCTACTCTGAACCTGGAATTATCCATTTTCCCAGGAGCCCTATGGAGAGAAATAACTCCATACATTGGATTCTTTTAGTAGGGAATAATAGATACCACATTCTGGCACTAGTATTTTGAGGATATGGTATAATTTAAGATGTCATTCAGCAGCTTGGTATGCCACTGCATGATTGACTCTTCTATTACAAGTTTTCTGACCCTGCCCTCTCCTGTCTCCTTGCTTACTATTATATTAACAAAGTGGTTTCTCTTTCTACCAAAAAAAAAAATTGTTCATAACATTTCAAAGTTACCAAATGAGTATTGTTCTTCAATCGCTCAGTTGAGTCTGACTCTTTTCAACTCCATGGACTGCAGCACACCAGCCTTCCCTGTCCTTCACCATCTCCCAGAGTTTGCATCAAACTCATGTCCATTGAGGTGGTAATGCCATCCGGCCATCTCATCCTCTGTTGTCCCCTTCTCCTCCTGCCTTCAATCTTTCCCAGCATCAGGGTCTTTTCCAACAAGTTGGCTCTTCACATCAGGTGGCCAAAGGATTAGAGCTTCAGTTTTGCATCAGTCCCTCCAGTGAATATTCAGGATTGATTTCTTCTAGGATTGACTGGTTTGATCTCCTGGCAGTTCAAGGGACTCTCAAAAGCATCACTTCTTTGGCACTCAACCTTCTTTATGGTCCAACTCTCACATCCATACATGATTACTGGAAAAATCATAGCTTTGACTATATGGACCTTTGTAGGCAAAGTAACGTCTCTGTTTTTCAGTACACTGTCTAGGTTTGTCATAGCTTTTCTTCCAAGGAGCAAATGTCTTCTAATTTGATGGCTGCAGTCACTGTCTGCAGTGATTTTGGAGCCCAAGAAAGTAGAGTCTGTCACTGTCTCCATTGTTTCTCCATCTGTTGGCCATGAAGTGATGGGACCAGATGCTATGATCTTCGTCTTTTGAATGTTGAGTTTTAAACCAGCTTTTTCACTCTCTTCTTTCACCTTCATCAAAAGGCTCTTTAGTTCCTCTTCACTTTCTGCCATAAGGGTGTTGTCATCTGCATATCTGAGGTTATTGATATTTCTCCCAACAATCTTGATTCCAGCTTGTGCTTCATTCAGCCTGGCATTTTGCATGATGTACTCTGCATATAAGTTAAATAAGCAGGGTGACAATATATAGCCTTAATGTACTCCTTTCCGAATTTTGAAACAGTCCATTGTTCCATGTAAGGTTCTAACTATTGCTTCTTGACCTGCATATGGGTTTCTCAGGAGGCAGATAAGGTGGTCTGGTATTCCCATCTCTTGAAGAATTTTCCAGAGTTTGTTGTGATCCACACAGTCAAAGGCTTTAGTGTAGCCAATGAATAGATTTGCTTAAGGTGAAGGATCAGAAGGAAATATTTAGAATTATAACTGTCTCCTTATCACCATCTCCTTCTGACTCTATAGAATCAGAGAGGGCCTTGAGGAAAAGATTGAAAAAGTTGCACAGAAATATGCTTGAAACACAAAAATGACACTGTTAGCTCTTTTAACAAGATTGAAAATTACAAAAGGGGAATGGAACCTTGAAAGTGGAAAAATCTGGCAGATACTGCTGTAGCCAGGTGATCAAAGTTAATATCACCAATAATAGGAAATAGACATTATTTACCTCTTGATGTGATACTCTGAGGACACATTGTTTATGCAGTAATCCTTCCAAAAATGCACTGTCTTATTTATTAGGAAACTGACAAACTCAAACTAAGAAACATTCTATAATTCAATGAATCTGTGCTTGTCAAAAACGTCAGTATCATGAAAGACAAAGGATCGGGAGCTGTTCCAAATTAAGAGACTGAACTGGTTTGATAGCCAGAAAAATACCAGGCATGATCCTGGAGCTGGGAGGGAAAAAAAGACAATCCTGCAGCTTTTGAATACAGACTATATTAAATAATATGTTAACAATATTGAATTTCCTGATTTTGAAAAATAAACTGTGATTATATAAGAGAATGTCCTTTTTCTTGGGAGGAACACAATATTATTGCTGAAGAGTCATGATGTTTGAAACTTACTCTCAAATGGTTCAGTAAAAATAAAAGAATAAGAGTGTGTGGAAGCATTTTGTAATTCTATATATACAAGAGATTTTTAAAAAAGCAAGCATGTGGTTAAATGTTAAAGTAAATTTAACTAAAAGACAAAGGATTTCATTGCATTACTTTTACAACTTTTCTTTACTTAAGAAGATAAAATAATTCATTTTTATTATTTAATTTCATTTTTCTATAGCTTAGTTTTATTTTTGAAAATTTTAATTTTATTTCTTATAGAAATTTATTTTAATGTTTATAAACAAATATTTTAATAGATGTTTTATAATATGTGTATACATTTTTGTATTTGAAATGCTTTGTAGTTCATCCCATGGCTTATGAATGCTATGTTATAAATTGCTCTTAAAAAATAAAATACCATATAAATTTCAAAATACCAATATTATTATTTGGCTTACATGGTTCAGTCACTAATGGAGTGGGAACCTTTTAACTCTTGAAATTGACAAGTTCTACCTCAGGGGGTTGCTAAAGGAGCTAAAATAAAAACAATGAGCCTGTGGTTGTTTAAAAGTTACATTTCTGTCTCAACCTCCTTGTTCCCCCCTTTCCTGCCAACTACCTCACAAATGTTTGAGTGACCAAAAGATTAAAATGTTTCTGGTGGCTCAATAAGGTGGCATTTTGTTTTTGAGATTATAGACATGTGCAAAAACTGAAATCTCCTGTGGTAGGTGCAGTTTCTGTGGAAAGCCATTGCCTGAGTTGGTAGTGCCATAAAGGGGAGCTTTGACACTATCTCTGGGGTATGCCTGTGTCATGTCATAGTGGCTGAAGGGGACCAGGGATCATGTCTTTGATTCCTTTTGTATATCTCAGTGTTAGCACCTGGCCTGCTAGCTGGTTGCCTTTCATAAAACCTCTTGGAATTCTAGGCACACTGACCGTGTACCTGCTTTTAGAATAAATGAATGTGGCCTGCCAGTTTCCTCATACCTGTAATGAAAGAAATTCAGTGATAGCAAAACTGTATCTTTTTGTAGGTTAGGTTGATGACTGGGTTTATTGCATTAATATCATCAACAAGCTAATTTTTGTCTTTTTAAAAAAATCTAGTGTTGTTAGTAGTGAGCTGGAGACTAAAAATTTTCCAGTTAAGTTTGTTTATAATCAAATTATAAAACATATTGTTTATAGTCATGAAAAACTGAGAATAACTTTTATGCCCATTAATACAAAAATGGTTAAATCAGTAACTGTATCCATGCAGCTCTAAAGTGATTAAAGAGATTAAGGTAAGTCCATATTTTCCAAAATTGGAAGATTTCTAAGACATATTTTAAGTGAAAACAACTTGCTGAAAAATAACTCATTTATTTTTGAAAACAATTGTATTTGTATTGTGTACGTAAATGTAAATACTTCTGGATACCCTGTTAAAAAAAGTGAAATTGTTGAATAATGTAGAGATTTGGGGGAGGGAAGTATGCAAGAAGGAATGAACTTATACTTTTTGTCTATACCTATCTTCTGCTTTTCTATGTGTAGCATTTTTAAGTACCAAAAATTTATTAAAATATTACTGTGTACTTATGCAAATAAATGTAGATGGCATTTCATGTTAAAGTTACAAAAGAGTGTATATAATCTAATCAGTGCAAATGATATAATTTCTTTCAATAGCTGATATGCATTCAGGATGGTTACCTTTCCCTGCTAACAGAAACTGGTGAAGTTCGTGAGGATCTTAAGCTGCCAGAGGGTGAACTAGGCAAAGAAATAGAAGGAAAATATAATGCAGGTGAAGATGTACAGGTAAAGACCTATGGGGAGATTGTTTTTTAAGCCATTTTATAAAAGCTCTGACCTAAAGTAGTTAGCATAAAATACTATAGGAAATATGGCTGTTAAATACTGCTGAAATGTTGAAAAGGAACTCTAGGTCTAGGCATTTTCCCAGGATACCTTTTACCATGCCCATTCCCAAAGAAAGTATCCAAGTTCATTTTTCACTACATAGACACTGTCAACCCCAAATTTGTTTTGAAGGTAAGTCTGAACTATTCTGAAGGATGAGAAAGGATGTTATTTATGGGACTTCTAAAGAGTGAAGGTGATATATTTTATCTTTGTTATAACTTTCACAAGTATAACATCTAATTATTGTGGCATTTATAGTTCTTCTCCTGTTCCCTGGATATTGTTTTAAAAACCACAATTTAAGAAATTCTTCTGTAGAAAACTGTAGAGAAAGATGATTTGATCTTGGAATGCCTCTTTCCAAAATAAATATGTATAAAACGTCCACAAATACTCATCTCATCTTCTCCTTCCTTCATTGTATTCACAAGTCTGTTCTCTATGTTTGGAAGCGTATACATTACCACATATAAAATAGATAACCAGTGAGAATTTGCTGTGTGATGCAGGGAGCTCAAACCAAGCGCTCTGTGACAACCTAGAGGGGTGGAAGGGAGGTTCAACAGGGAGAGGACATAGGTATATCTATGGCTGATTCCTGTTGATGTATAGGAGGAACCAACACAGTATTGTAAAGCAGTTATCCTCCAATTAAAAATAAATTTTTTAAAGTTAAATAAGCAGGGTGAAAATAGATCCGCAGTTATCCAGTGTATGATGAGTTAAATGTATCTTATATAGCTATTGCCTTTTGAATAACTTTTTACCTGCTTTTTTTTTTTCCTTCTAGGTATCTGTCATGTGTGCAATGAGTGAAGAATATGCTGTAGCCATAAAGCCCTGCAAATAAATGGGAACATCAGGCATGAGCAAACTGTTTAGGTCTGGATCAACTACAGATCTAAAGTTTGGTTCTAAGTTGTCACCAAAGCTATGGCCTTCATAAGCAACCTCATTTCTTTTTCAGTTGTTTTGAAATTGTGCTGAGTTAGTTTTGCAGGCAATTATTAATTTAAAAAAATAATCAAGATATATAACTCTTTTTTTAAATTTTGTAGGTGTCTTTCCTATAACATTCCTGTGGTTTTCAGTATGTGAGTCCAAGAAACAGATGAGATAGCTTCAGCAGATGTGATTTATCTGAGCAAATCATTCCTGAATTTTAGTTAAATGATAAAGAAACCAGGGTTTTAAACAATGTAGCATCCAGTGGTATTGATGTACCACATTTAAGTTGAATTGCTCTGTATTAATTTCAAACTTAATGTCATAGAATAAGTAGATTATGGATTGGAATTGTCAGAATTTCAGCCTGGGTGTGGCAAGTACAGATCCTTAAACAAAAATCATGTTATCAAAAAGTGCCAGTTATCTTAGTAACCGTGTGCAGCCCACGTTACCTCAGTCATTCTGTTCTTTGCCAAATTTCTGGCAGACTTAATATAATCTGTATTATGGTCATTTTAGTACTTTGTTGTGGTTAACAGAGGCATTAAACTGTTGTGTGACTGTTAGCAAGTCATACTGTAAAGAAGGCCCAAAGGACAGTGGCAGAGGGTGTTGGTAAAAGCTGTAGGTTTTTATTTGAGGCCTTTGTAATCAGCATAAAAGTAGGAAGTTTCTGTTTGCATTTTTAACTTTTGTTTTCTCTATTTAAAGGAGTGATGTGCTTTACAGGATACTATGCAGCACTTTATATCGATTATGTTGAATAGTTGATATTTATAGTAATCACTCCTTTCCAGACATTTTTAAGTAGACTTTTATTAACATCAAAATATTTGTTAAACAAAAACTGGAAATTCTTTGTTTAACACATGTTAAATTTATGTATGTTTTTTCTAATATGAAAGTGAATCATAGAAGAAAAGTTACTTTATGTGATTATTATTTAATTTAAGTGTATGTATTTACCTGATTGTCATGTGACTTAATTCACTTACTTGTATGAAATATAGCTAGGAAAGATTTCTAAAAGTTGAATTAATTTTAAAAGTATTTTAGGTGATTCTGCTACATTTCTGTTCAGTCTTTTGGATCATATTTCCAGTATTCTAGGCATTATCACAGGGTTTGTGAGGACTTTTGACTCAATGACAGCCATTATATTGGCATGAAACTTAGAACAAAATCACCATTTCAGTAATACTTTCCTTCTCTAAGACTGATTATAAGACCTCTCCCATCATACATTGACTTCTAAAAGGCCTTTGTGCCCTATCACCTAGAGGAAAATCTGCATGATGCTATAATTGGTCTACTCAGGATTGGAAATAGCATTAGGAACAGAAGATCCCAGTTTTAGTTACTTAATTTGCCCATGCTGTTAAATCTTGTATTGGCTTTAGCAGAACACTTGGAGAAGAAGTAAGATGCTTTAAAAGGAAATGCCATAGGAATTCTAAAGCACACGAAATATTGATGTTGTAATTAATCATTTTTTAGTATAACATTTTAGCTTTTGCCCATCTAAAGCACAATTAGTAATTAGGCTAAATTCTTTCATTTCCGGAATTCCATTTAGGTATCTACTAGATACTGCTCTGGTTTTTTGAGTACTCTGTAGTATGTATCTTACTTGTGACTGGTTGGCATCATTACCTGCAAGAATTCCAGAAAGTTACCAATCTGTGCTTCTTGCTGGCCATTCATACGACCCCAGTTAACTACACTAGTATTCTGGTTTAGTATTAATTCTGGGTTAGCATGCCCTTGTTCTTCCTAATTTATCAAGCTTCACATAAATATATTTTCAATTGCAAGGTAAAGTATTTCAATTGCAAGGTATATATAAATTATAATAATACACCTATACTTCATATATTGAATGGCAAAAGCTACTCATGCATAAGTATTTCAAGTACTATAATAAAGTGTAAATACTCTTCTGACATAAAATTATAGGTATAGATTTTAAAGATATGGGACTGTTTATTTTCATGTAAGTCAATACTTGTTTCTCTTGAACAATGTATTTCATTTAGAAAAGCTTTATAAATTGTATTAAAAGAAAGCAGGAAACATTTTTTAATAGAACAGAAATGACTTCATTCTTTTTTGACATCAGAAATGTTAAAAGTTGATTCCTAGTATTTGTTGTACTTTTTTGTAGTAAATGTTAAATGTCAGAGTTACCACGTGTAGATGTAGACTGTCATGTTGATAGATTATACAGTGATATACCTTTTTGTCTGCAGGCATTTCACCAATTTATATACAGTATTATACTAACAAGTGGAATATTTGTTTCTTTCTAGAACAACATATTTTATTTCTACTGTGAAGACTTTGTTATATCTTATTTGCTACAAAGTTGTATACCCTCTAAAACAGATCAAATTATTGCTACTTTGACCTAGCATTTGCATCATAAACATAATTATGATGTTTCTTTCATGCGCCCCTCCAAGGGCTGTCAAGTCACTTGAAATTGTTGCTAACCAAGCTCTTGAATCTGTTTCCATTTATGGTACAAAATTCTGTATGGATGCTTTATAACTATTACCAAAACTCTCCTGCAGCCAGAGCATGAAATCTTTAATAAGAAATGCTGCAATAAAATGTTTCGGCTATAAAATCTGGGGATACAGTTTTTCATTACAGCACAACGTGTGCACATGCACACATAGCTTTGTATGTTTGTTCTTTTTACAGAGTCCTTCCAACTCTTAAAAGTACTGTAGTCTGGTAGTGCCTCAAATGTTGGTAACTTTTTTTTATTTACAACTTTTCCAGAATTTGCTTTTGTACTTTAAAGTTTCTCAGTTAGATTATTTCTATAGTTGTAATTTGAATGCATTGTTCTCAGGGCTGTTTGTGCTAAGAGCTGAAGTTTCCTTATTTTAAAGCTAACTGCCTGAAAGAATATTGCAAAATTTTCCCACATTGTAATACAATGATACATACAAATAAAATCTGTAATATCAACACACTTAAACTATATGCTAAATATTTAAGAAAAAAGTGGGAACATTGCTAACATCTATACTGGAATCTTACCATATTTTTTTCATTTTGGAAAAGAATTTGGTGGTCTTACCCTAGAACCTTATCCTTAATGATACACATGAAAGCATTCTTTTGGCAGGAACCCCAAAGACAGCTTTAGAGCCAAACTTTGTTGTGGTGATTCTCAAAACATGTCTAGGGACAACAGAATTAAAATTCATAATACTTTTGGGAGTACATTAAAGTGTTTACAGATTGAATTCTGTATATGAACTAGTAACAAATTTATAAGAAAATATGACTCTTTAGTGTATGTACAAACTATAAGCATATTTCCATAAACAGCATAATATTAACTGGTCAACAGTTTTAAATTTTCTGATATCATCTAGGCATAATATTTCATAGTTTTCAAGCCTTTTTTCCTCCCAGCATTTGAACAAATAATAGGCAACAAAGTCTTAAGAAAAATTTATTGTGAAAGACCTTAAAATTGAGAAAATTCAATCCATTAACTTTATTTTCTTTCTCTGAATTGGGCATATGGTATTATTTGATTTTAGCAGGGAACATTTGGATTTAGCTTACAGAACACAGATGTTCTATGGCAACATGACTTGAAGTTCTATATAATTTAATATTTTTTCATTAAATGACCATCTGAGCATCAACGTAACTACCAAGTGAGGTCAAGTGCCTGAAAAGTGCTGTAGATATCTATACACATTTTCCTTGCATGAAAGATACATCTTATAGCAATGCATATCAGGCTTTCACCTGCTAAAAAACATTCTTGTTGCCAAACCTTACCATCCACCGCTATTCCTGACTCCTTATTACAGGTTGAAACCTATTTTACAATTAGAAGAGAAGTTCCTTTATTTATATAAAGTCCCTAAAACTATGTCTTGATATTAGTAGACTTAAGTTTATCATAGTTCAAGACTGCACTTTTTTAAAACTCTGGATATAAACTTTATTCAGTGGTGACTATACAGCTTGTCATAAGTCATGGTTGTGCTCTTTCTTGAGAGGAATCCTTTATGTGATTAATATCTACTATAAATAAGCACTCTTGTGCTTGTTATAAAGAGTAATGCAAATTTCTGTCCTCTTCAAAAAGGAAATAGTTGAAATGGCATTGTCTAATCCGGTGGCACTTTATTAGTAATACATTTTATTTGTTATAGGTGTAAGAGAACTCATGTTCTTACGTGCAGAGACTCATATGTTTAAGCTAAAACTTTAAAATGGTAAGATATGTAGTATGGGTATTATTGTGTATTTTACATTTCAAAAATGGGTAAAATTCATGTATTAAGCCTTTGACTATGTTAAAATAATTGTGAAATTCTTTAAAATGTAGTTAGTAAACTTATCAATTATAACTTTTTGTTACATTACAATATATTTGTTAAGTTCATCAGTTATATTAAATAAAAATAAAGTTAATTTAACAGCTTATACTATTCTTGTATATATACATTCCTAGAGACATTTTCATACTAGAGAATAACTACTGTTAAAAGAAAATCTAACTTGTATTTTGTTTGTTTTTCTATATTTTAGATTCTTATTGTATAGCACCCTAGCTTTACATCTGGAAATGTTAATTTCTAAATTTCAGTTCCAGATTTAGATATACTTTTGTTTTAATCTTTTAAGTTTTTAATAGTTTTTAGAATATATAAAATAAATGGTTTAAAATTCTGTAGATACAAGAATAAATACATCTCTTCCTCCTCTTCCTGTGTATTCTTCCAGGGATACATAATACAAGAGAGTTTAGTGGTCCCAACCCCTGACCAGGATCTGAGGTGTTCCTTCCCTACCAGACTTGCTGTTCACTTTCTATACTGATGTGAATGGTGTGGTGAGTCCCAGAAGCAAACTCTTTTCCCAATCCTCATCATATCTAATCAACACCATCTGGACAGATTCATCCTGAAGTGGCGCAGCAGTTTCTTCCTTTTACCCACTGTACCATTCTAGAACATCTCTCTCACTTCCTGACGTGTGGACTATACCAAGATTACCAGCATAGTTGTCACCTCATATCTGTGATCAGTATTACTGTTACCCATAACCCTCCAGATCCAGCAACCCTAACTGGGCAGTGGGAGAAGCACCAGATTAAAGTCTTGTACACCTCAGCCCCACTTTTTTTTGCACTTGCAAACACCAATAACTTGTATCCCAGAAATAGGCATGGGAGGGAAAAAGAAGAGTGAAAAGCGACTACCTGTATGTCACATATCATCTTGAGTTTCTCCCCCCACCAACTCCAACCTCATATTTAAACAATTCTATCCAAATAGGATGTGTCCCATGGAATTGCCACTTTTAGAACTCAAACTGCCTGTCTAAAGTGTGTTCCACTGGGAACTTAGAATATCGATTCCCACAATACATTCAGCAGGATCAGTTACAATCACCAGGTATGTATTGGCTCAAAAGGACCCACCTACAATGTTTTATCAGTCCACTGTCCAATTTGTGAGTTATTTGAATCCAGGTCAAAACAGTTTTTGATCCCACCCATGGGTACTACCCAGCCTCACAATGACTTGTGTCCTGGTGTTTAGAAGGGCAAAAAGACTTGGCAACCATAATCGCTATCAGATCCCTGACAGATTCTAATTGGGAGAATGGAGGCTTATCTACCTAATATTGATAGTGTGCCTTTTTTGTTCACACTGATGTGTGTGAGTTTCACTTAAAATTGTTGCCACTCTAGTGCATTTTAATTTTGTACAATCATTGAGGTAAATCTTAGGAAAAAAAATACAAATACATGGAAATTTCAGAAAAGAACATTTAGGGCACAAAGAAAACCGTTTCTACAAAGGAAATGGTAAAAAGAATGCTGATACCAATCCTAAGTGAATAAAAAGACACTTATGCCTAGAAATTTGAAAATCTATTACATAATTCTATAGTGAAAGGAGTACTACAAACAAAGAATCCCTGAAAAATAATGAAAACTATATCAAAATCTATGTAAAGCAGTATATAGGAAAATTCATAGCCTTAACATCTATATCAAAAATGAATGTAAATAAATTCCTAAATCAAATAACCAGAAAAAAGAGAGCATAAGGGAAGAAATGATATAAACAGAATTAGGTTACTAGAGAGCTTCCCTGGTGGTTCAGTTGGTAAAGAATCCGCTTGCAATGCAGGAGACAGGTTTGATCCCTGGGTCAGGAAGATCCCCTGGAGGAGGAGATGACAATCCACTCAAGTATGCTTGCCTGGGAGATGCTATGGATAGAGAAGCTGGGCCAGCTACAGTCCATGGAATTGCAAGAGCTGGACACGACTTAGTGACTTAAACCACCAGGTGAATAGAAAAATTGAAATAAAAAATTTTTTTTGTTTTCTTGAAAAACTAACAAATCACTGGGTAATTTATTTAAGGTAAATAAAGGAAGAAAACAAAAGTAAAAAATGAGAACAAGAATGACTAACAATGCAGAGAGAAAATGAAAATAAATTCTATGTGGATAAATTTGAAAACCTAGATGATAAGGATTTTTAGGAAAATATGGTTATTAGAATCAACCTCCATAGAAAGAGAAAGCTTAAACAGAACAACTTTAAAACAGAGAAAGTTATCAAGAAACTGTTCACTCACGCACACAAAAATAACCCCAACAACCAAAAACGAAACCAGGCAAATAGTTTCACAGAATTTTATCAAACTTTTAGAGTCCAGATGGTCTCAAAGTTACATAGACTGTTTTTAAAGCATAGAAAATTAGAACTTCGAAATTCTTTTCTCAAAAGAATTATAACATTGATACCTGAACTTGATAAAGATAACAAAAATAAATACAAGTACTCATGCAAATATCCTAATATACTATACTAGTAGTGAATAGACTCAAACCACACATAAAGAAAATGATACCCACACCCACATGGAGTTTACATCAGAGATACAAAAAAATAAATATTATGAAATCTATCAATTCACTCCCAAGGAAATAGATTAATATCTTAGGAAATCTCTCCTAATAGTATTCACTATATTATTCAGTCTAAAGAGAAAGGTCATATTATTCTCTCCATAGATGCTGAAAAAAACTTTGGATAAACCTCCCCCCAAAAAACCAACAAAACCCATCCTCAAAACATCTCTCTAAAATGGTAGCTGTGTCAGGTTCGTGAAGTTATAGAAAAATTCCTTATTTGTGTTACTAGTGCTATGTTCCACATGCAATAAATATGATTTTTCCCCACAACTTGTTTACATGAAGCACAGGTAGGTTTCTGTAACAACCCAAGTGGGCCATCTTTTAAAAGGTAACTGTAGGTTTTACTAACTGCAAGATCAGACCAGTGCCACCAAAGTTGGGACCAAAGTTCAGCAGAGATTATCTGAGATCTCTGAAACCAAATTATTTTACCTGAACTTGGTGAAAAAAAAAAAAAACCTCTTCAAAAGAAAAAAAGAGGTGAATGAATATTTACCATAAATATATCTCCATTTTCACATGATAACATGGTATATATAACATTATGTGTGTGTGTGTGCGTGTAAAATTGTAAAAGCTAGCCTTTTACCTAATGGAAAAACACTGAAGGCATTCTCAGTAAGTTCAAGAAATAGACAAGAATGCCCACTATCTTGACAACTAGTATATTGTTCTGGAAGTATCAGCCAATACTATTGCACAACATAAAACAGTTAAGACACATTAGAATTGTAAAAGTAAGAGAAGAAGCTTTCCTATTTTTAGATGATCTGATACAAGACCTGGAAAATCCCAGATAATCAATGATAAAGCTAACTCAATAGAATTATTCATCAAAGTAGAAGGATATAATAAGATTAACATAAAACAGCTTTTACATACAAAAATAACCAATTAGAAGAAATATATTGGAAGGAAGACCTTATTTACAGTAGCAGCAAAAAGATAAAATATAATGAAACATACAAAAATTTTTCAAAACCTATATTAACTATAAAACACTACTGAAAGACACAAATCTGACTTAAGCAGGTGAAAAGATATTCCTTGTTCTTGGCTAATAGCTCAACACTATTGAGACACAAGTTCTACTGAATTTAGTTTATAAACTTGATGCAGTCCCCTCAGACTACAAGCTTTTTTATGGAGCTAAGCAAGTGGCTGAAAAGTTCATGTGGAAATATAAACAAGAAATAGCTAGAAAAATACTGAAAAGAGGTAGACATAGCTAGAAAAATACTGAAAAGAGCTATAAGTGGGGATTAGCACTACGGAAATTAAAACTTACTACGAAGTCTCTGGTGCTTCCCAGGTGGTGCTGGTGGTAAAGAACCCACCTGCAAATGCAGTAGACATAAGACACATGGGTTCAAACCCTGGGTTGTGAAGATCCCCTGGAGGAGGGCATGGCAACTCACTCTTGTGGGTATTCTTGTCATGGACAATAGCCTGGACAAAGGAGCCTGGAAAACTACAGTTTACAGGGTTGAAAAGAGTTGGACATGGACTGAAGCAATGTAACACACAGACACAAAGTCTCTATAATGAAAAAAGTGAGGTACTGGCAAATAGGGATTCTCTTGTAGCTCAGTTGGTAAAGAATCTGCCTGCAGTGCAGGAGACCCGGGTTTGATCCCTGGGTTGGGAAGATCCCCTGGAGAAGGAAATGGCAACCCACTCCAGTATCCTTGCCTGGAAAATCTCATGGACAGTGGAGCCTGGTGGGTTGTAGTCCATGGGGTTGCAAAGAGTCAGGCAAGACTGAGAGACTAACACTTCAATTCAATTGCTCAGTCATGTCCGACTCTTTGTGACCCCATGAATTGCAGCTCGCCGGCCTCCCTGTCCATCACCAACCCCCGCAGTTTACCCAAACTCATGTCCATCGAGTCGGTGATGCCATCCAGCCATCTCATCCTCTGTCATCCCCTTCTCCTCCTGCCCCCAATCCTTCCCAGCATCAGGGTCTTTTCCAGTGAGTCAACTCTTCGCATGAGGTGGCCAAAGTATTGCAGTTTCAGCTTCAACATCAGTCCCTCCAATGAACACCCAGGACTGATCTTTAGGACGGACTGGTTGGATCTCCTTGCAGTCCAAGGGACCCTTAAGAGTCTTCTCCAACACCACAGTTCAAAAGCATCAATTCTTCAGCACTCAGCTTTCTTTGTAGTCCAACTCTCACATCCATACATGACTACTGGAAAAACCATAGCCTTGACTAGATGGAACTTTGTTGGCAAAGTAATGTCTCTGCTTTTCTTTCTTTTCTTTTTTTTTTCCTTTTTTTTTAATTATTGTTTTTGCCATACATTGTCATGATATCACCATGGGTTTACATATGCTTCCCCTCCGG